>JAODAF010651754.1:0-20064 GCA_027574765.1 Molpadia intermedia
ACGTTTGGGAGCCTTTGAGTTCCGTAAGGTTCTAGGTCCTTGCGGGAATGGCATTCGCCAGATGAGTTCGGTAGCTTAAATGGTAGAGGTAGTTGCACGTAAACCATATATCCAAATAATATATTCAAATATCCTTTTCCTTGTTCATAAAGGCAAGGTGCCAGTACTTGGGTCGAATTTCTTATTAATGTTTTTATCGACAAAAATCTGCAAATAAATAAATCATTTCGCTGTGTTTGTCATTGCCGGTATAGTCATCACTCAACCATTCATGGAGAAGAGGTGATTGTTGGCTCCTTGCTGAAAGCAAAGGAACCTCTGTATTCAAGTCTCTGTATGGGTGTCAAGTGTTGTGTGTATGTGTGTGTGTGACGCATTGTCTTGCCTACACAATAACACAACAATGGAATCATATGTACAGGTCATACTTATTTTATGGATGAACCCTATTGATTTTGGTGTCATGAATATTAATTATGTCACGGGGCCAAATACCTAAATATTCAAATAACTTGGCAAATAAATGTCACAATTTGGGTACTTGATGATGTGCGTTAAATCTGCATATGCATATAGATGAGGCGTGGGGCTTAATACGATATCGCTGAAAATAGTTTGTATATATACATTTTAATTGAATATGTATTTTGTCCCGATAAGTAGCATGCTAATCTGTCAGGAAGCAAATTTTAATCCTCCCTCTCTATTTCTATTTAAGTTTCAACTCCACACTCCCTAAATTGTCACTTTAGTGCACTGAAGAAGAGTAGCAGGTAGCAGTATGTTTTGCAGTTTCTGCCTTTAACCGTATATATATATATAATAGATGCATTATTGTGAATTATTGATATTGCACTTCTCAACCAAAGTAAATTACATGTCCAAATTACAACAAACATGTTCTGCATCGTTTTGTTATGACTCGTCAAGTTGACCACAACACAGCAAGGAACCTCACGTAGTGCTTGTATTCTGGTTTTCAAGTCATGAAGTTTTATTCGGGATTATATCTGAAAATTATTGACAATTAATTTTGAAGTTTTTAATTTTATTTTGGAATTATTGTTATGAATTTTAAATCGCCTAATGCAGATTTGGACATTGCACAGTTTGAATTAATAAAGTATTTTCCTTGGAGTTCAGAAGAAAAAAAAAACTTTTTTGTGTTTTTCTATTTTTGTATAGGATTGGTGGCCACAATTGCTAGCTTTATTATCCATTACCCTAATGCCGAGATATAATAGTAGTTTATAGACTCGCGGCTTCAGAGAGTTATAAGGTGTAGACCGTGTAGTCACGTGAAAGTCATCCACTAATCGTTTGACAATCAATCATGAATTGTAGCATGGACTGTAGAAGATTCCGTATTGCTTACATCCGACTTCATCCGTTTCAGTAACATCTTGATCTTGAAGAATCAAACTATATGATTCAACTTATTTTGAATTCGAAGAAATCCTTCCAGAATCTTTAAGATACTTTTCCAGATGGAACATGTAAACTTTATAATTGTGATGTGACTTGAATTAACCAATACCATTGTCGCCTCGGATTTCCACAAAACTGGTACTGGCCATTTCGTAATTTGAGTAAATTGACGGTCGGAAATCTCGAAATGTTACGACTCAACGGCAGCCATATGTTGATGACGTCATAGCGCTCGCTTAACGCTTCCCGGTCGGCCTGTTCGAAAAACCGGGCAACTAATTTAATTTCGAGCTTTGTGTAAAGACAGGTGTGGTGTCTTCTCATTGCTCTCTTCTATGGACAGAAATCGTCGAGTTGATACAATACCGGTCAAGAGCTGTTGGGTAAATCAATATCTGCTTGAATATACGATTGGCAAATATAGGGACGTGGGATGAGGACTTAGTTGAAGTCGTTAGTGTCTAGCTAACCGAGTCGAGCGATGGGGTGTGATTTTTGTGTGTGCATTTTGGTCACGCCCTACATTCATCTGGGAATCTCTGTGGTCAAAATTAGTTTATAATATTGGTTGGGTTGATAATCAGCGACACAAACGACACATTAAATATTGATATATGAATTTTATGGCGTGTTTATATTTTACATGACAGATAATTAAACCAATTGCGGTGTTTATTTCACTTGACATGATTAGGTTAGGGGTTAGTTAACCATAACAGTAACCCTAACTCTAAAACATTTACATTATATTCACGAACGAATGCTAATTATACCTACAAAATAATTATGATATATAAACGCACGACGAACAAAATAGCCATTATCACGCTCGAACATTAACTCAGGCTGGTTCTATACATTACATAATGTACAGGGTGAGACCTGAGACGAAACCGTTTGTGATCTAGCTAATCAGGCATTCTATAGTTCTTTGTTTTAATCTGGATTAAAAATTAGTTCAATTGGTTTCAGCTGATAATCTGCGACATGATTTCGTTTATGGTGTAGTATGAACATGCAGATCCATAAATACGTTTACGTCAGTTTATCAGAATTTTATATTTCGTACTAAGGCTGAGCTAACTACATCAGTAGGCACGAGAAGGTGAAGTTGTGCATTATCCATCGGGTATCTCAAACAGTGCCCCACCATTCTGATAATGTTCATCCGTCCAAATTTAAGAACAAATTAGAAGCAGTTTGATGTCAATGTTTTCAGTCACTATCATAAACTTTATGCATGGATAGTTGAGACAATCGAGTGAGTAACGAGGCTATTATGTCCCCGGTACCGTTCTTATGGGTTACTATGCTAGCTCAAACATAAACGGTCTTGGTATGGAACTTTGCAAGGTCCATGACCTTCCAACTCATCAGCTATCACATTGCGGGTGTCACTTACCAGTTGAAATATTGTACATGCCGTGGCGGTCATGTGAATAACGAATTTAGGAGGATTAATATAATGATGGTACGTGCTATTAGAAACTCTAATTGGCGTCTTCGACTTGATGTGATGAATGAAAGAGGTATACAGGGCCGGTGGAGGGAAGTGAAAAGTGCCTCCCACATTGCTGCAAAGTGGGATTCAAATTAATCTTGATTCAAATTAATCACTGATATGTTAGCCTCCCCCACTTGAAATGGGCTCCGCCGCCTCTGGACTGACTTTGGTGTAAACTGGTATTGTTAAACAATGAGCGAAAGATAAAAGAAAACGAATGTAAACTTTTAAAAATATTTGTATCTTCAAAATAAAGCCAACCAAATCTGAAATACAATTTTATATGGTATGTCTTCTAAGAATTAAAATATCAATCATTTGATATTAATATACAAGAGTTACAATGTAATAGTATCTGTTCATTTATCGAATCAGCAAATACAGTTCATGCTGCATAAAAGAAACGTTTTAATTTATAACTGTACTTGATTAACTGTACTGGAATAAATGATCATATGACAGTGATATACGACTGCCATGTATATCGTTCTGTTTTGTTTGTGTGTTTTTTTTAAGATTCTCTCAATATCAATATTATTTAGTGTTTATTTATTTTAATATATTAGCTGCTTTGATAATTGATAATTTAATGGAAATATAACTAATATATTCGGGAAGAAAAATAAGGATTAATGAAACCTGATCGTGTGACAGCTGCCTTTGTCACAAATAATTTGTATGCAGTACTATACTATATACTGTATAATAAGAAAACTAAGGTTCCCGGATTCTGTTTCGTTTTTATTGATTTTTTGTAATAATAATTTGAATTAGCTGCGTTCGATTGTTAATTTAATGGAATTCGTCAATTTTAGGAAGAAATAATTTATATATATGACATATAGCTAAGTGTCTTCCAAATTAGTTCTGGTTTTATAAGATGTCAAGAAATTATTTTCTCCTCAAAATGTATATTAATTACTTTATATTAAATTTAGCTGCTTTGATCATCTAATGGAAAATATATTAACAAATTGAGAAAAAAAATATTATCTGAATTGGAAGCTGCCCAATTAATTTGACAGCTGCATTTGCGACAATAGTTTTGTGCAGTAAGAACATGTAGGCTAGTAATAGAATTGAATCAATTTGAGCAGATTCCTGATTGAAGTTTGTTATATTTATTAATGTAATGGATATTTACAGAATCTCACCTATATGTGTTGGTAACACATTACATAGACTAAAGTATTAATATAGTCATTGCAGATTAGTCACAAAGCTTAATATTTGAAACTAAAAATTAAAAATTAAATAAAAGAACAATTCTTAGAGGAAAACATTAGAATTGTCTCTGTAACTGCATGTATAAAATTACATTCTGTCGATTCTTGAGACATTCGCATTAGCATGAGTGTAAATACATAATATATAGAGTATCTTCACGTGACGGCCTGATAATTTTGTTTTTGTCAATTTGCCCGGCAGCCGAAATGACGTGCGCTACACGAAATATACGAGAGTTGTTTGGCTTTTCGCTTTGTACGTGGAAATACTACGCGCTCAAGTGGTCAAGCAAGTAGGATGGTAACTTAACGATATTGTCTCAGAAAGTCATAGCATAGAACGTTTAAACTTGGTTCATTATCAAACAATAATTTGTTCAATATTTGAAAATATCTAACCCTAACCATTTAACGCGGTGATGACGTCAGCGGTGCATTACACTAATTATGTAGCTGACATTTTGTGCAGAGTAAATTAACAATACTATAAGAGAGTTTGTATGTAATATACACACAAGGGCGCGAAAATTAGCGGGTGATTAGAGTTTTACCATACGTACACTTAATGCACTTTGCGCCTGTACGCGTGACGGATAAGCAAATGTGACGTCACTTAACTTAAGTACACAAACCGTTGTCGTTTTAACGCGGTCTCAGCGTATCTTATCATAAAGGAAGTATTACTTAAAGCCTACATCGTTTGCAAATTCCAGTATTTTCTAATCGTACTATTTCTGCACATAATACAAGTTCATACAAGTCACTGAAAAGATCATGCAAGTGTAAAGAGGTAGCTCCTGGTTAAATTAACGACACATGATATTGGCTATGACAATGCGCATGTGTATTTAATATTTTAATGTACGCCTCTCGATACATTACCATTATATGGTATGGGAAATGTCTCCTCTATCTTGAAATATATTTTAGCAGGCAAAGTTGGACAAATGCCCAACGGCACAGGAAGCACTTTTTCGATTAGGCCCTTCTCCAACATTTCATTCACTCGTGGATATTTTGTTAACATTCACGCGCAATAAAAAGGTCAAGTTGATATACTTATCACTGTAAATATCATGTGATAAGTATATCATTCAATAATTCTAAAAATTAACAGGAAACAAACAAACATATAAAAACCTTCAACTATACACCAACTCATACAACGTACCGACGGTGAATGAGCCATTCACAGACCACACATGATTTGAGCCAAATTCTAGGCCGCCCTCGGTTAGTCATAACATGTATACGTAAACAGGATGAATCCACACAATTCAAACCATCGGAACTGCATATTACCGTATTGTTCACACTCGGTACCGTTACGTACCTTTACGCACACGGTTTACAAGTGCCATATCACCCGTACTTTTACGTCGATCACCTTTATAAAATATATTTACAAGCCATATCTTCCTCGACACAGTTATTTTTTATAATATCGGAAAGGAATCGGACAATTTCTGAACTGAACACTGTTGTCAACAATGCTAAAATTTATTTAAATTTAGGAATCGGGTTTAAAATAACCGAATATTTGTATACAATGATTGTAATGAAGTAAATACTACGTCATGAAAATGTATTGATGAATAGAATCATTGTCCACACGTTCAATGTCACAATGGGCCAATCGACGTCGTATTTACAAGAATTAAACTAAATGTGTTGATGTTACAAGAATTAATTAATGTTCCCAATTGTCTGTAATTTCAAAAAATACTTTAAGGTTTTAAAATAATTATTTACAATTGCAAAGAATTGTTTTACTATGTACACTTTGGCAGACAGCACAAAATAGGAAGCCCTGATGTAACTACATTTTAAATGCAAATATTATATATCTAAAATTTCCCTACGATATATCCCTGACCACTGAATACCCATAGACTATAGAGGCACATTCTTATAAACGTTTTTATCTGTTACATAGCTATGGCCATTGATCAGTTATTGATTAATATTACAATATGTTATAGTCTAATTAAACAGTCACGTGATAGTTACATCATCACGATTTACAGCATAAATTACGCACTAAATGGAAAATCGCTTCCGTTACGTTTAATTACCGTTCCTATTTTCACGTAAGAATATTCATATATCCAGTAATTCGTTTACTTATTAATTTAAATGTAGCTTAATATATATAGGCTACGTATGTATGCATATTATATATACATTATACATCTTACACGTGTGCCACAGCCTATTTTCCGTATAAAGCAAGATTTTTAAGATTGATTCGATGGTATGCACTTTTAACATATACTGTAGCGTATTTCGAGCATGACCATAACGAGGTGATACATTAGTATAAGTAGCCTGGAATCCATGGCATTAAGTTTATCAATATAAATTGCGCATGAAATCAATGACTGATGGTAATCTATTCTGTCACCCCACAGACTCACATACATATTCAGTCAAGGACCTACATGACTGACATGCCACTGATGTATCGCACAGTCATTGGTCTGTCAATTTCACTTTGTCGTCTGGAAATGTATGATACCATTTATGCGCCCTTCGCGAAACGCGCACAACATTTAGAGGGTGAGGCTAGTACACGATGTTTTTTTTATAAACTTAATTCTATGCGCACAAGATTTATGTCGATATGTTTCCCGGCGACCCGATAGGCTATATGTTTCGCCTGATCAATTGGATTAATTTAATTTAATTCGAATTTCGTAATGTACCGGTATTTTGTTTTGACTTAATTTACAATTGTGTCTTATCCTCTGTTTCAAAGGCAGGGTTTTCATAAGCATTCTCGTCAACATCGCTCTTGTACGGCGGTGGGTTCGCTGACGAAGCGCTCTCCGTAGAGCTGGTAACGGATATATTTTTCTCTGGATTCTGTGGGAAGATTGTTGGCTCCTTCAATATATCCCATCGCTGTGTCAGAAACAAAGAAACGTAAAATATGATTAACGTTATACGAATTATCATTATTAAAACAGGAATGGTGAGTCCACTCGTTACAGTAAATAGTATGCGCATGCTCGGTAACATTCGTTTTCTGGCTTAAACCGCACATTTACCGTATTGATATCAGTGGCATAGCCAAGAAGAATGTAGGCCTGAGCCGCGATGATTCTTTAAACCCACCACTACCCAAAGCAGAACAATTTGGTAGGAAATATACTTCAATTCTCGCTCATCCATTTTCTTTATTTATTTGTGTAAACACTACTTTAGCTGGTATTCGGAAAAACGGAGGAATGCGTATTTGCGATATAGTGTGATTGGTATACATATCTGTTTGATTTATATGAGGTACTGTATTTTGCATGGGCTCTACATATCATAATAATGTAGAGCATTTTACTCGATATTCTATTTTTTAGTATTAGATATATGTACTGTATATAGCTTTGAGAATTTACTGCCCTTCTGTCCATAATCGTAGCCAAAAAATTATCCGCATTAGTAACCTCTTGGACAAATTATTTGGGAAAGTTGGTTATTATTTGGTTGTATGGATCCCGTGTCAACTTTGACGACTTTCATTTGATTACAAAGAAAAATGGTTAAGCTATGGATTGCATTGCTTTTATCACAACATGGAACTGCTACTCTGGAACTGATTACCACTCCACAGATGGAGCCGACAGTGAGCGCCATTGCCATCACTTCTTTAACCCTAAATGCATTTCAATGGTTAGTAACTATTGAACGGTTTTAAAGAATAAGATTTTACCTCTTTGAGAGATCCAGGCGTAATCAAGAATAAATAAATGGCGTATGACGGCAACCAGTGCATTGAGATAATAGCCAGGAACCAACCAATGACATTTCCCCAGGTAGGATAATAATAGTCATCGCCATATGTAGCTTGCTGATAGTCAATTAAACTGAACAGAAATATACCCTAAAAATAAAGAATGGACAATATAAAAATATGGAATATGTATATCATCATAGTCAATGTTCCACGTGTTGATAAATAACATATTCATAAATGATCAAAATACTAATTTGTATATCTACAGAGGAAGGACCAGGGGTCAGAAATATTGAGAATTTTATTAATGTCTGTTGGCGTTGAGCATTAACTTTATTTTGATCAGGTATTAATTTTTACGTAAGTATACATAGTTACTGAAATTTTAAATGATATTGTGTAACTGTCCATTTGATTTGTTATCGGTATAATTGAATCACGTATGTGCCTAAAATAGCAGATGTTTATTGTTTATAAGATAATATCATGTAAACTCTAGCAACCACATCATTAATACAGTACATTATACAGTTCTTTGCCTGATCATATGGCTTGGTTGAGCCATGACAATGTGTCCTCTAAGTTTCGCCGACAGCGTAGGTCTTGAGACCTAATGTTATTGGAGTCGGTTAAGACATGGGTCAGTTATTGCTCTTTTGGGCTGGCACGAGGCCATATTTTTGCTTCGTATGCATATTCTGTACTGTGTGACTTTATACAACGTATTGTATAGTTTTGAACCAATGTCACACAATCACTCCAATACAACATAGTACCATCAAATCATAAAACCGTTAAATCAGTTGACCCAATGTCGAACAGTGGTCCAATACGATAAACCAATCAACTTGTTTGACTGAAAATTTCTTCTTCAGTCTTATTCAATTTCGAGAATATTATTTTTTGGAGTATGACATTGACGATTACAAAATGAACGCTAAAAGAAGAGTATTCAAATACTTGATTGTTAAGTTATCTCAGGACTAATGCCCTCTAACATACGCACTGGTCCTCTAATTAAATGGTGATATGTTTATACTGTATCATGTTTCACTAATTAATTTACCAAATTGCGAGTTTTAAGGAAGTCGTCATCCCTGTAATGGACATATCCCGGATGTCTGGTTTGGGTTATTGTATATACTGAAGTTGATTCTTTGCACGCAAGCTCATTACATCCACGAAGAATACAAAACACCAAAACATGACCACATTGTACATATATATGCCAAACGTGTATAGAATATATCAAACTTACAAAGCTGACAACTGGTGAGACAAAAACCCAGCAGACGGGGAAATACCAGCCGGGAGTAAAGCCCAACATGTCTGTGACGTCTTTGTAGAATTTCTTGACACCATATCCCCATCCTACTGCAACAGATTCCCAGGCGGCAATCCACAGGAGACAAAACCCACTCGCACCATATGAGTCGAACAATTGGAAGATGTACATACCACCCTGTGGAGGGAAGAAAATGGAAAATTGCTACAGTATTTTGTACTTTTTATTAACGATTGGTCTGATAAAGTTACTGTATTGAAGACAATATTTGTAAATGAAGCAATCAATGATATGTATAGACATGACGAGTCTTCAAGAATATTTAATATTATTTAATATACACAACATATACAGAGCCCATACTATAAGAAAATTAGAGTTAATGACATCCACAATATATTGAGTGAACGCAATCTAGGAACTAATATGTTCACGAAATTTCGAAGGTCTTCTTGAAAGCTTTATTAAGCTGTATAATATAACTAAACATATAGCCTTGATAGTCGCTGTTATTGTAAGCATCGACTTATGCTATTACCTAACGATAGAATGGCATTTTACGGGACATGATCGGACGCCACTGAGCAATGTCGACCTTTCAGTGTGAAGGGGGCGCTGTGTACAACATTTCAAAGGGGGTAATATCGCGAAATGTAAGAGTTTTTATATTATTTTCCATTGTTAAGGTTTTTATTTCTAATCATGTGGGAGGAGAATGGTAAAATCATTCGACATGAATATACTCAAAATGTCGTCACGAATCAGCCGCCAATTAAACTATAGATGAAATATCAGGTAGGCCTATGTATAACATAAATAATTTAGCGACTAACAAAGATGTAATTATGGAAATGAATTGCAGCTAATTAAGACGACAATATATAATGATCTGAGGACACCAACAATTTATATACGGTATTACAACATTGTATATCGTTGTATATTTAAGGAATAAACAACAATTGGATATACCTATTAGTGGTGAATAAACCACTCTAAGGTTGGTTGAATAACGGGCGCCGCAAAGCCGAGCCTGTCATTCAACCGAATTTGCCGAGACGGTTTATGATCAACAATAGGCTGTCAATTGTTGTTTATTCCTATTCTACAACCCACATTATTTGATAACAACAGGAGACAGTCTCAAGTGTAACGTTTTCGGAGATGTACTGACTGCATGTTGAGCAATAACAGGTCGCCTTTTAACCAATCAGAATCGTCTATATGAGTCCTTCCTTATTGCCTATCCCAGACCGCTAAACGATTATACCTACCTCTGTAACAAGGAAGAGACCAATCCCAAAAGAGCAGAGACAAATAACGAGCAGGAAGAGAGCTCGATGTTCTCTGAGCTTGTATTTAGGGAATGCATCCATAAGAGACGTCGCTAAGCCCTCGACGACAGCAAACTGTCAAACAAAGTGAAAACGTAATTACAGTATGAGTGTAGTATAACAGTGTCTTAAGATAATCGACCATTGTCCTAGCAAAGAGTTACTTGACAAGACATAATGGAATAGACCAAAGTTAGGTTCTACACTTGTTCACACAAGAATGGATAAGTTATTTTGCCTGTCCAGCCCTGTGGGAATTTTCAACTGGTTAAGGATATCCATCAGCTGACAAGATGGTCATGACATGCATCTATGTCTGTCTTCCTGGTCTTTACCTGACGGATGAGCATTTAAGTGTGGTTTGTTTTCCTCACAACTTTCATTTGCTTTCCTCTACGGCTCAATCAGGAGTAGTATGTAATCTCTAAAACACCAGATCATGACCTATTACTGGTCTTCATTGCGGTCACATGTATTATTCTAAACTGTCTATATGATTAATAAAATATTTCTTAGCGAGATGTTATCAGTTTTTGGTGTCATCGAAAACTCACTTCTAAGTTATTTGCAAGGTATTTACACAATAACGTTATTTATGAAATGTTAATTAAAAATTAAATAAAAACTTATCTTTCTTTCTTCAGCAATAATTCTAGCTATTTAGCAATATGCTTAGATGACTAAGCATTGATTAAGACGTGTATTTTGACCAAAACATAACTTTCGTGGTTAGTTTTAGAAACAAATGGACACTTATCCAGAACGTTCTTCTTTGTTTGAAACGTATAAACGTTACCACATGGATTTCGACCAAATAATGGTTTTCACTGCCAAATTCGCGAAAACTTAAAAGTATAAAATAAATATATATATATTATTAGGCTATATATTATATTATTATAATATGATGATGTTTCATATGAAATGTATTTTTGTATTTAATTTATTCAAGAAATTATTCAGTATTTAGTTTGTTGACAAATTTATTGTTGGAAATGGGTCCCCGTCAGGAAGGAATAAATCTTTAACGTAAATTAAGCCAGTTTTGCGCAGTGTCTTGTAGTAAACGATTGAATTATCAATCTTAATGTGAGAGTTGTTCCACAATGACCAAAGTTGTCGGCATGAGTGTTGAACGACGCCTTACTCCAGGCAACACAAATTTGCGTAATAAAACATTATCAATACACATAATATCGGTGTGAAAAAGGAATTTCCAAACGAAAGCAGCGAATGATTAAAACAATTCGAGTACTCAGTATTTGTAGGATTATATACATCTTTATCCAATTAGTTTAATGTCCGAGGAGAAAAAACTATGGATGACTATTAAGCCACCCTCGCCAATTGACGTTGAAAGAGATTGACTTGACTAATGGCAAACGTTTTCACAATAATATTCTGTTGTGGTGGTGATATCTCTCCCATTCTTATTAATCTGACAAAGCTTCTAAAGATAATCAAAGAGAAAGAGATCGTTGCCTTTATGGGTAACATAATTTCCTAGAAATGCTTTAAAGATATTCGTAACAACGAGCTTCATGTCACGGATATAATATATAATGATATAATGGAAATTTGACATTGAAAGCGGCCAAAATGGTAACCCCAGCTAATAGTTATAAGTCTACACTAACCTGTGTGTTCATTCCAAGCATAAGCAACATCAAAAAGAAAATGATTGCGAAGAATGTAGCACCAGGCATAGTATACAAGGCAGTCGGATACGCTACGAAGGTCAGTCCGGGGCCTGAACAACATTAGAAAGAAAACAATATGAACAATTACAACTTTACAACCAGACAATGAAATATATATATAAGAAGCACAATATCTGTAATTTAGCTCAAATCTGCAATTACTCTTTTAAGTTACCGGTAGCGCCATAGTAGACTTGTTGGTGCAGTTGAAAGGGAATGATGGACTGGGAAATATAAGGACAGAAGTGATCCACTGACAAGTGTTCGTGTATACTGATACAAATAGGGTTAATATCACAAAGCGATATGAATACTTGTGTGTTCCTCTCCCGTGGCAACGTCATTGTGACTATCGTTTAAATAAGTCTATGTATACATAGAAATACTATTAAGATTTTCTCATATACCGTATACAGTAGTTATAATTGGACTTCCCTTTCTTCATTAATAATGTACACTCCAATCCTATACATTCACATTTGGGTCAGACAACAACCGCCCCACGCCAAAAAAGGGATGATTCACAATACATTCTAACCATAGGCGTACGGGATGGTTTTTCTAGGGGGGCTGAGCCATTATTGCCCGAGAAAAACATAGCTCTTTTGTTCCATTCTTGGGAATTTCTTTTTCCAGGGATCTGCCCGAGAAATTAGCTTGGCCCCAACTCAAGTGGGGCTGCAGCCCCTCGCCCCCATGGCTCGTACGCCTATGATTCTAACTGCCGTCAAAGAGATCTTTCACACTCTTTACCACTCACCGTAATATTACCATTTCAATTGTCTACTCCTGGTTTTCATATTTCAATATATATTGTAATTAATAAAATAATAATAATATATATAATGATATATATAATATTAAGATAATCAATAAACCTAACCTTGATCTACGACTTCCGATACAGGTACTCCCTGCTGATACGACATGTAGCCCAATATACTGAACGTAACGAACCCAGCATAGATACTTGTAGCAGCGTTTACAAACCCTACAACAACGGTATCTCTGCGAAGGAGAGAAAATATAAGAAATAGTTTACCCTAACATAGGTGGTTACATGTGATATAGTGAGATATATTTAGCTTACCTTTCACGTCGTTCACATCATCCATGTCTACTCACTCTCTGCCAAAAGGTACAAATATCATAATAGTACAAAGGCTCGGTATATGAGATACAGTGTGGTGTGCCTTATTTAGATGCACCTCCACTTGTTGAGGAATCCTAAGGGCACAACGGTCAAGGCCGTCTCCTATGATTACCCTACTCCAAATCTTATATGAAAAGCATCAAGCGAGAAGACAGGAAGTTCCACTTTTAAAGTCCTTGACATGACTCGCCCACGAAACGAACTCTGGACTGATGAGGGAAGGAATGTTAGGTTTAGGAGAACACGAGTAGAATTCGAACCTGTGCCCGCCGCAATATCATGACTGCCTGGTCCAGACAACAAGGTACCATTATATACTTGACGTAATCCACGATTCAACTACCGTAATGAACATTCATGAATTAATGATATCAATATCGATGATGACAAATCCCAGGATTTTTATTTATTTACTTTTTATATATTTTTTTTTTTTGGGGGGAGGGATATTAATTATTATATATATTTTCCTCAAACATTGACTCGTGTATATTTACAATTGTAGGGAAATCCTTGATAATAAAGCGTTCGTAAAAATATAAACTTACATTAAAGAATTGTTTCTGTATTTGTTGTAACTTCCAAGAGATATTAGTGACCCGATACCAATGCTGTAGGAGAAAAAAATTTGCGTTGCCGCATCTACCCATACCTATAAAGAGATAATATTGAATGAATGCAGCATGCAATTACACAGATGTAGTCGAGTCTAACATGTCGAATCCGAGCCTGAGCCATTTCCGAATCCAGAGAGCTGCAGAGTTTGAATCCGAGCAAAGTCCGGATCCAGCTTGCCAAGTACGAGTCCGATTGAGTCCAACAGAAAGCGTATACTCGAGTCTGTATACTTTTGACCATATGATGTTAATTATTAAAGGCCATGTATTCCTATCATCACGAAAATACATAATATTTTCATTAATATTCTAACTGGTATATAGTTATTGTTATTATATACTGTACAAACTGGAATACCATAAACTTGTAAGAATCTTGTTTAGATCACTTAAAAAAAAAAAAAAAATTATCTTAGTAATATGATACCATAATATATTGTAAAATTCGGTATTAGATTTTGTTTGAAACGTTCTGTAAAGGTAAACTTGAAGAAACATGATTTTATTATTAATCAATAAATTACGTCTTTCGTAGTTTCAATGTCTAATGCAGTTTCGTCGAGATTGTTCTATTGGGCAAAATAATACATTTAGGGATTATTTTATTAATTCATTAATATCGTGATGCAGTGGTTCCCATAAAAATAAAAAAGGCACTTCAGACCTCTCTAGATAAAAGTGACCGGTGAGGTGCCCGAAGCTAGGCTTTACTGTCCTAAGACAGCCCAAGGGATTGTACATGTATCCGAGCCTCCAGGGGATAATAACACTAGGCTATATATGATTATTGATAGCATCGGGTAGGTTACTGTGAAAGTTAATTCACAGCACCATCAGAAGTTAAGACTTAAACCTATAGGTTTGTGTTTGTTGTTAAATATTCGTAATAAAAAGGATACCATTTTTCAGACAATCAATATCTGTACTAGCTATAATGTGTAAGAGTTTGATATGTCAACAAAGAAATGTACATCCACCAAACCCTCAAAGAAACAACATTGAAGTAGAGAGCAAACGTAATACATACAATCTACATTGAAGGTTGTGAGATCTCATATTTAGACTTGATCTGTCAGCAAAGACATGAAAAAACTGATATCTCTCGCGAGTTTTGTTATCTATCATATATTGGCTGAGATTCTGTCTCCTTTAAGAGAACAAACCACATGGTCGAAGAATATATATATAAGGTCGTAAGGTAAGCTTAGGTTCAATGTTTGAGGGTAAATGAATGCTTACTGTAGGAGACTTCAATCTCTCCCAGTCAGGGTTCATGTAATAATATATCCCATCTCCAGCACCTGGAAGAGTCACTCCGCGGATCAGTAAGATAGTCAGGATAACATAAGGCGACAGAGCTGTAAACCAGACGATCTGTAGGAGGAAGCAGGTGTAGTCCATGTCAAATTATGTGGCATCGACGTCGCCAAATAGACTACATTCTAATCGTAAGGTTTCTGCACGCGAAAATAATACAGTAAATTAATGGCGCACGCGCATTGTCGTAACCAATTTCGTGTGTTGTAAATTTAACTATAGGGTGATAGCTATATCTGTACCGTATGCCATGTGAAGTTATTTGTAATAGGCTTATGTACATGTGTAGAAGTATTATTACGATTTAATTTTCTAATGATGTTTTGTGACAACATGTCATCGTTACCATTATATATTTATCGATATATTATTTCCAATATATCAAGTTGTTTCATTAATTTGCGTATCCTCGATTGAGGTATAAACACGTAAAAATGTAACACAATGACTAAGCTTACTTTACAACAACTTACGAAAAAGGAAATGAAATGGATATGTAAGGAAATGTAGAATAATGAAAGTAAAAGTTAGAGGAAAATCTTTATTCGTAACTTTACAAATGTTACTTTGCAATAGTTAATTAAAGTTAAATTTTAATCGTTGTTCAGTCAATATGGCATCACTGTTGTATTGATGGATTGATAAAAATACAATTTAATAATGTATTTACTTAACGAATGGATAATAACCTGAATGGGGAATAACCTTAAGGGATAAAATTTTAAATATCAAAGCACTTATACCTAATCATAAGAAACATTCATGAAGAACATACAAACCTTTCCTGTTTGTTTGACTCCTCTCCATATACAAAGATAGCAGAGTACCCAGGCCAGAGCGAGACAACCGACAAGCTCCCATCGCAGACCTCCCATTTCTTCGATACCACTGCTTATACCAAGAACCTTGTTACTGCAGGAAATAAATTGTCAAAATTGTTTCTATTGCCAAACCTTGTTGGAGACAATTAACAAAACGTTGATCAAAAAATTGGGATCGTTGGTAACGTGTAATGTAATAATGAATTTGGTGACTTGTAATGTAATAACAAATTTACGCGTAATGTAATAGTTTATTTATTGATATATACCTAGTTCACATAAAGTACCATTTTACATTTTATTATTAATTCTGCTGATATGTATGACGTCATTACATCTATATATGGCGTCATAGATTTTGCATGTTAGTTGATTTTTTTTATAAATTTATCAAATGAGTCAAACACACAGATGAGGAAGATCATGTTGGAAATCAAGTGATTTCGATCCCCATGCTTTCTGAAAACCTTGAGATACCACATAATTAATTACTGGTAAAATGAGATAGCTACATCGTGTATAATGGTATAATAATATAATTTTTAGGGCAGTCTGCAATAATCAATTCGGCGGATCGATAAATCAAACCCTAGCATTTAGATTTCTGCGTTGAAGTTAGATGCAATTTGAATATATATATATTTGTTGTACTTACTCCCAAAATTGTTGCGCTGGTGATTGCCCAAGCTCCACTGGATATTGGGAACCGTTCTTGGACACAAAATATCCCTTGGGGGCATTATCTTGTAATTCCGGGTCGTTACAATAGACATCGGTCCAATCCCCTTCGCAGGTACCCCATGGTAACTTAGATGTGAAGGACGCAAATAAGTAAAATAAGGACCAACAAATGATGACAATGTAGTAAGTACACAGGACGAAAGAAACAGTAAAGGCAGCATAACCCACACCTGTTCAAGAAGAAAACCAAATGTCTTACACAAACAGTTTGGCATTTTCATAATACCTTTCATGAATTTATGACACTACGTCAGCATTGTACAGAAGACGTTTACACGTTAAGGGATTGAACAGGGGCGATATGAAATCATCTTCGGGTAGTAACCAGAGCGGTACGATCCTAGTCATATTATCACGATGCACTCGAGTATTTCCGTGTTAATTGACAGCATTCTAAACGTATATGAGTTTGAAAACAACTCATTCATCACAACTGTTTGGCAGTCACATTGTCTATTTCGAAAGCAATTTATCCAGATCGAAACAACAAACCTATTGACCAGTCATCATCACGTGATCACAATATATACACTGTGGCAATAAGTTTGACACCGAATCCTTCGATTGATGTGACATTTAATTGATTTCCAACGCTTATGTTCAGCTAAATGATGTGATGTTATGTCGACGGAATTCAAGGAAGCATATTATGAGAGATGTTGCAAGATTACCTATATCTTCCTCTTGTCTAGCTTTTATGGTTAGACATGGCTACAATAGTTTTGGTTTATTCCTCCATTACCTTTATGGCTAAAATCGGTTATGATTTCAGAGAAAACGTTTTTTTTTTATTTCGACTGAACGTGTTGTTATCTTATTATAATTAGACATTAATTTAGATGACAATAATAAGGTAACGGAAAATCAATTGCCGTTACAGCAACGCTTTAATATCTGAAAATGCATGGCTTATCTGTATCGAAATTGGGTTAAAAGTATTATTTTATTTTAATATAACATTAAATTTAAACAAGGAAACATCATTGGCAAGCATAGCTCGGTATAGAGAGAGAGTTAATAAAAAACGAAATAAACGCTACCGGGATTGCACGCCGTTGAGGAAATAGATCAGTGTATCAGTGCATTGATTAACTTACATAGATTGTTGGGTATGTTTACCGTTGAAGATTATTGTAATTACAATACAAGTAAATATATATAGTATGGTCATTATCAATCTTAATTACCGTAATTACGGTTGTGTATAGAAAAGTCAATATTATA
Organism: Molpadia intermedia; assembly: GCA_027574765.1. Classification (NCBI taxonomy): domain Eukaryota; kingdom Metazoa; phylum Echinodermata; class Holothuroidea; order Molpadida; family Molpadiidae; genus Molpadia; species Molpadia intermedia. The sequence continues at coordinate 18,084 of JAODAF010651754.1, forward strand.
TTGATATAAATTGACTTTTCATATCAGTATACAATCTTGTAAGGTGGATTAATCTAAAGACTACGTAATTAAGATGATGTTATCAGTCGTTATTCCTTACCCGAACTTTGATATTTTCATAAAAAAACCTTTGTACGTCTGTCAAGTGTTCTCGCTAGCTAAACATATCATGTAGCGTGTAATGATTCAGACCTTTTCACTTTTTGCGTGCCTAGGATACGTTTTATTTCATTTCGTGCTTTTGAATAATGCAGATGTTTCTTTCCTTTAAAAATGTATTCCAGACGATTATATAATTATAGTAGAAATAATGACGATTAATCATCTGAATTCGAACTGATTCATTTAGTAAATATTCAATATTAGTGAGCTTTAGTAACTATCATTTGAGAGCCAGTTTTGAAGCTTCATTCGAATATTTATACTCGCATCAACACCAAATACAATTCTGCTTACGAAAATTGATCGTACATTATTGTCTAACATTTCGGGATTTCCGCTTATATAATAACAAACGTATGTTGACCGTCAGTTGATTCACAAGAGTGTGAATCCTACTGGAATATCAGTAAGCATATAGTGTACTGGTATACAAACAGCTAATAAAACCTTCAAGGGATACTACCATGGTTTGTATACACTGGGATGTTTTAATGTAAATGGAATCCTAAAGGGGACTTTGAATGACTAAGAGGGATGTGTATCTGAGTGTGGATTTGGTATTCTAAATGAAAACCACATAGATCAATACAATGTTATTTCATAAAAACACGTTGATCACAACAATTACCTCAAGTTCAACTTCAATCAACTGACTCTCTATACATTTGGGAAGTTTAATACATGATCAGTTACGGTAAACACACCATCGTACAATTAGCTGATTGACACAATTAGAGAATATGAATGGATTGAATACTTGGAGGATCCATGTTATAATGAACTTTGTCTTGTGATGTGATAATTGATTTGTGATTGATTTAAGTAGTTCTCATTACAGTTTAATAATGTGATATATTTATTCGGTGATCATCAACATACCTAGCTCTGTCTATAGGTCTAAATGGTTCCCATTACCTTATATGGTAGGTTTAGTAGATTGTCAACGTATCTACCAGCCAACCACAAGCACGGCGGCGGAATGATTTTAATAGTACAGGGGCCATTTTGGTGTACTATTGTTATATTATTATTGGTTCTTATATGTTTAATAGATTACAGAATGGCTAAAAGTGTGAGGGGCATTCCCTGATTAGGCCGCCGATGGCCACAATAATTGCTGAAACATCTGTAATTTAACCATAACTGGAAAGATAAATGTATTTGGTGGAATTAACGTGTTTTATAGTAGGATTTTGGGTTAGGTCTATGTTCTCATTACGTTTTATTCATGCGGTAGGTAATTTTAAATTCTCAACAACATACCTACTAGTCCACAACGATTGATGGAATTTCCATGATGTGGCCCTACTACGGTTTATTCATATTCTATCACCTCCATAGTCCATATGAGAGTGCATAGTTTTATGTACATCCTAGGCCAGCGACATCAGAGTCATATAATCAATATTCCAGTACTCCGCCTGTTACACTTGACTCCGTCTTATTAGACCCGCAGCCCGGTTCAATGACTGCCAAGGTGTGATTTGAAGTATCCATTATATAACGATATATTTCAACATTCAAATATAGCTTGATGCATTTCAATATCTATGTGATCACAATACAAGGCTGTTACTTGGCAATACCAATATGCAATTTTTGGACTGCTTATTACAGAATATCAGATGGTCATGTGATGCATATCAGCCAATCAAAATAAGAGAGAGAGTTGCGTGGTATAATACCGTATATTTCTGTGCTACGGATCGTTAAATAATACAACCTATCAACGATTATCAGTGATTCATTCATACTTGAATAAAACCCTTCAATCTGATTGGTTCATTACAGTCAGGTGACCGTTGATTATCCTACGATA
>JAODAF010651755.1:961-12795 GCA_027574765.1 Molpadia intermedia
TGTGAAACCCCCCCAACCCATTCGCCCCCTCACAAGCATCTACACCACCATGCCCGTCTGGGGTGAATGGAGTTTCTTTCCAAGTGGGGGGGGGGGGGGGCAGGATGGGATTGAGCCATACCTTACTATACCCCATGTACCGAAAACATTTATATTTCTTTTGGTAAGGGGAAGAAATTTGCTGGGATTTCAATAAAGGAATGCAATGATAACAATGAGAAAAATAATAATTTGTTATTTATTTTAATTTATGTTTAAATTATAGCCATCCAAGAAGCAACTTTAAACAGAGTAATTAATGTTACGACCACATATTTCCCAAAAGAATGAAATTAAAAAATCTAGATTTGTTCATATTATGTATTGACATTGTGTTATGGAAACGCATATCAATTAAACCCTCTCTCGCCATACAAGCACTATGTATATGGAGTAGAGTGAGGTACGATTCCACTCGACCCCCTCCTTTAAATTAGTTTCATCGCACAACCCTGAGCAGTTACTGCCATCTTTGTATTTTCCAGAGGATCATCTTACTTCCTTTATTTTGGGGTTTTTGGGGGGTCATATCAGGTTGCCAGGTGATCATATATTTCATTTGCTATAGTATACTTCATGTTGATCAACAGTGTTCTTTATATGTATTCCTTATAATACGTTCGGCGCCAGAGCATGGGGGCCCGTGTTGGAATATATATTGAGCGGCAAATGTAGTATGTCTGCCCACGCTAGATTGCTAGAGCTAACCTGTGCCAGTCCTCCTTCTGCCACTGATGATAAATATAGATGGGGCGACGTCCGTAGACCATTTGTGAAATTTACTCGTCCTGTCAATCCATCAAAATTGACCTGTTGTTAAGAAATATGTAAAGGTTATCTTATTAAGAACCCTAATAAACACACGTTAGTTCGTAAGTAGTAATACCATATTGCATGCTGTATACTTAATCGAGACGGAGTTGGGTGACGGGGAAAATTATAAAAAACAACTAGATATAAATGAGTACCTAACAGGCAGAAATACTATAGCATATGAACCACGCGACCAAACCAAACAATGTCCAAACATAAACACTTTCAATTTGAAGTACATATTAAGTTACCTTGCATTTACTTTACATTTTACAGCCTAAAAAATACCTATGCCCATATAATGAACACCGGTAACTATATGGTCGAGTTTTCTTGACGGGCGCCATCGTTATGTCGAACAAATGTTTTAAATGAACATTTTCTTTAATGTGCAAAATAAAACACTTAATCAACGAGATATCACATTGTCGGATGCTTTATGAAGTGTTGTTGAAGCCCCACGAGCAAGCTTTTATGGCGTTTTTCACCTTGACTTTGTGTTAAATTGCGTTTTTTCAACAGTTTACGTGTACGCTTACATATATCAATGTCTAATCTATGACAATAATACGGTAACATACATCGTATGTCCAATCATAGGTACAAAGTAATGTCAAGACGAATCCATTACTACCATAAATAATGTTTCAGTTATCAGACTTTTCACTAAGATTATGTGTCATATTGTTCTTTTCCGGGACGTGTTACGATATGGTGGTACGCTATATATTCGAGTCATTTAATTCAAAGAAGAGTTAATCGTTTTGCGTCATTAGCAGCAAGCAACATATCAGTTGCCTAGTATACATGGAGGTCGTATAAAACCGTGAGTCTTTGAATGTAATGAGACCAATCAAGCTAGTAAAACAAGATGGGGGAGGGGTGGGGGTGGGGATATGCGACACATTACACAATGATGTTGCTTTCTAGCTGTGCACCTGTTCAGTCGGTATTGAGCACTGCTCGCTTAAATCAGAGTATCAGACTTACGTTTTTCATACTGTCGTAAAGGTTGATTCCATTCACTGAGAGTTTCCTGACATTGTCACATGACAATGACTCAGCAGTGACGTCACGACTGACGTTCAACGACGAAAGGGCGTACGATACGGCATGAATGGCATCGTACGTCACCGCGGCTCTTGTCTAAGGAAAAGACAATACAGAAATGATAGTTTTACATTGATAGGGAATGCCGGGCGCAAAAACCCAGCCCACTACATATGTGAATTTCTGAAGCAACTGTTTAAAACAAGACAGAAGATGAACATCGGTACATATATTAATGCTTAGCTAAGTTGAACATTCCCGTTTCATGTGCTTATCTGATACCATATTTATATATCAAAACATTCAACTCTCTTTCATATGATTTCATCCTCGCTCTCTTTCTCTCTTTAAAATCTTTCAAACCTTTTTTTATCTTTCTAGTGAGTGGCTCGCACTCGATGTTTTTCAATTGCCCCACTATTAAAAACAAATCGAGCCAAAATACTGACCATCTCCGGTCTATTGAATAGGTCGAACTCACCATCAATATACAAAACACAATCCACCTTCTGAATTTACAAAACAGGACCAAAAGTCAAAATTATAAAGCTGAACACAATTACACGAATAAAGTTAAAGATTAATGATTTACGGATATCCCTGCTAGCTGATAAGCTGTCCCATTCCCTAGGGTGTCTGTAGTCGAATTTTCTCGCCAGAGGTCCGTAATACTCGATGCATATGTATTTATAGAGGTATCGACAAGATGGAAGACCTTCAGCTCAGCGCCTCCTTCAGAATATCTGTTCAAATCCATAGAGAAAATATCCTGTAGGGTTGTAAAGAAAAATATGCTTGGTCACGATTTTTGGTCTCATACATATAGATAAAATCCCCTAGGGGTTACTCGAGACATACTGATTTTGAGGTCTGGTTCGTGGAATATATGTTACATGTATACCACATGAGTGCAGGTGCTAGCTAACTAGCATGGGTACTTCTTCGTGCCACAAATCACCCGACATTAGGACGAACTACGAAGTGTCTGATGAAGTGTCCGAGGTTTTAAAACCCAATCGCGTTGGTCATACGTAGGAATGGCATGGGTCAATATACCGCCCTATATGATTAATTTTAAATGTCCAGAATGGAAGCGCTCTGACGTTCCTTATCCATCACCTTTGGAAGATTGTCTCTCAGCCGCTAGTATGGTCTAATGGCCTAGATAGTATGGGCAATTGCACGTTGAACATGGACCATGTGAGTCCCACGGGGCCGATAGTTTCTCACCGTGTAAGATTATTTTGCTAATATATATATATATAGAAAAGGCAAATCTAACAGCAGTGTAGTCTCGTATTCACATCATGATTGCGAGCGAGTAATCAAGTTCACGGCCACGGGATTATAGAGGTTTGCAGTTACGTCACGTTGCTCAATTTGCCTGTCAGGCGTCTAGACGCACACTGCGTTATATGTACGTACTTGTATGTACACGTGCGCGCGCAGCATTTCCACGTGAAAGGAACAGTCAAATAATAAGTTTGTTTCGGTCATAATTCTTCTGTACAACATACAACAGCAAAACAATGCCAGACGCTAGTTATATTTCATCCGATTTCCGATATCCGATATATACCGGTATAGGCAAATGTTGAAATTAAGTTATAGGATGGATATATGTTTGATTGCCGGACAGTTTTGCCCGTCAAATTGTAGAGCACTATCGCATTATAAAGTATAAAATATTAACACCTAAGTATGTTGTTTCACAAAAGACAATGTTGGTTCCTCGAGCAAATGAACACCAAGCTTGTGACATTTAAAACATAGGTTTGGCATGATACATTGTTTCAAGAAATAAACACTGAAAAGTGTCTTTGGTGTCCCAGTTCTTCCTTCAAGAAGCCAACCGATGACCAACCTTACTTGTATTTACATCTACTTTATTATAAGGTAAAATAATATAACAAAAGTGAAATGGATATATGCATTGTCAGAGCTGTAACACAAATATTCAAATTATGCAACAAAAAGTTGAAAGAGCTGGTACCCTCATTTAAATCACCCATATAACGCCAGCCTTTCATTAATTATTAAAAAAGAAGCAGTCATGTGTTCTCTGGTGACTGTTCCCGAGCAATTTCACAGATTTGTACAGTTTGTCTGCATGTTGGATGATATTTCGAAGAATGAACGGCTCACTGAGCTCATGAAGCTAAAATATTCAGTTTGGGGCTTGCATTCGTCGACAGATTATTTGCCTTGTGGAATGATGATTTCGACTCGATTTCGTTCTACTTACACAGCGTTTCTCGTGTTAGGTGATATTCTCCAATTCTAGTACGGTACGGTATGTAACTTACCCCTTACTTTGCATTAACTCAAAATGTGAACCACCTAAATGTTCAACAACTCAAGTAGTTTAATTCCCTTTAGATACGGTACGTATAGCTGTATGAGCATATACGCTTATGTTGTAAAGATGTGCAGTGACGTAACCTTGCTCAACTGGCATCGAGGCGCATACTGTATTGATTATACGAACTTTCTTGAACGCGTGCATGTGCGCTATTTCGTGCACAAACAGCCACATAAGATCCTTTTATGTAGTATTGCGTGCCTCATTTCAGCCGGACAAGGTGAAAAAATGATGACGTCAGGTGAAAAACCTATATATGTATGTTTCTATATTTTATTACCCATCGCGAGTAGCGATATACATTATGAAGACCATTAAACCAAGGCGTTTTAATGATATTTCTGCATAATGCTAGACAACATACTGTTGACCGCATTCCTTTTTGTTGTACGTGCGCGTGAAAATGCTTTGAAGCGTGCATGGCATATATGAGTCATCGATGCAAATTCACTTTAGCATTCTAGACTCTCATTCACACCAAGATTGCGGGCGCGTAATAAAATTCATTGAAAATTCATGGATCTACGTGGTTATAGAGGTTTGCAGTGACGTCACATCGCTCAATTTGCTCAATTTGGTGTAAAAAGGCATTTGTTCAAGTGAACAACGTCTATAGGTGCGTTCACATGTAGTGATAAACATAAAAATGTAATAGCCTATATCACGAGCAACACGTAAGCTATGGGGGAAAAACCTACCTTTATCCACCCCGCTAATGTTCGCGCAGAAGTGTATGTATTGTATACAAACTGTCGTAATGTTTACGGTAACTCCGCACGAAATGTCGTCTGCTAGATGTCACAGAAGCGCGTCTGACGTCACCACATGGAACAAATCTCGAAATCTGATCGCGAGCTCGCAATCACGTGTGAACACGGCGCATTACGTTCAGACGTTACCGTATTGACACAGATGCTTATTACAGTAAACAATACAAAGAGGAAACTGAATGGGTTAAACAAGCACGTGGGCAAAGTAGGTAGGTTTTCTATCTTATTGTGCGAGGTGTATACATGTATACAGGGACTTTTAAGGAAGTCAGTTTAAGAAAGTGCACCCCACGCCCCCTGGTCATCAATGTATCAGTATTTCAGTAAGGGGGGGGGGGGGGTAATATATTGATGATGATGGTTATACATGTGATTTAACTTATAATTTATATTAAACAATTTTTTGGTGTGGGGGGGGGGGGCAAAGATTTCCTATAGCCAACAGTAGAATCGCGCTTGAATGGCAGTGACATAGCCAATGGTGCATGGGACCATAGATGCCCCGATCGCAAAACTGCAACATTCAACAACTGTTTTCAACATGGAGAAGAGCATCCTCTCCTTTTATAAACCTTGGATTTTTTTATGAAGATAGAGAGGGCGTCTAATACTTTTTATCCAAACAATTAAAGGAAATTCATATAATATCATAAAAGGACTGAAACCAAAGGTTCGCAACACAATATATAGTATCATGTTTTGCATTAACCCTTATCAAACCGCCCAATATCTACAGTGCAACACGTCTTTACTTGTTGACGCGTATAGCTCGTCACTACGCTATTACGCAACCCCGGAATGTGTCTACAGAGGGCGAAGGCGGCGCCTGCCCTGTCATTGGTAGTTGAAGGGTTAATAGTTATCGCTTTTTTGCTTTACATCCGAATTACTAGAATTGTGCACGGATACTCATAAACATCAAACTAGAGTATACATTATCTTTATAAATAATTACATAAATAGCTAGAAAGTCAGATGGTGGACCTTCCTAAATATCTACATACAAGGGAATGTTAGGGTGATCTGCAAAATCAGTAATTTTTCAACAAAGCAAACCACAAGGGACCGTCTCAGAGGGTAAAACACCTTTCATACCGAGTAACACAACACGAGGAATGAAACAGGGTATTACATCTATATAAGAAATTGTGGTAAATTATCATCGCTCCTTCCTTGCAACGTGTTCGGCGTCAGGAGAGCCAAGAATCAAATTTCCATGCATGGGGTGTATTCCTATGCTCGGGTCCTTCCGTAAACAGGAATCCCCACGTCAACTTATTTAGGATTGGGATGGTTTCCTTCTTTGATGAAAGTTGCTAAGTTGAGTTTGTTGTGTCATCGCTATTATTATTATCATTATTATTGGGGTTTACTGGATAAATATTATTTTTTGGGCAAAATACCACATCATAACGTCTTCAAATCACCCAAAGTCTACGTGGGATCTGAATCCTGCTGAACTAGATATTGTGTAAATTGTATATACATTTGCTCCCTCAATGACGATTGCAAAAACATATTTATAAACGAAGATAGATGGGATGCATGTCAACCAATCGCCGCAAACACCCAAAGCCAAGAAGGAGTATAATTGTTGTAAAAGATCACAATCACACAGATGTCATTTTACGTCAATTCGACTACATTTTTGACAGTAACCAATGACTATGTGGAACGCTTTCTCCTCAAGTTCAACTCTTCGAGATGGAAATAAACCGCGAGGCCCTCAATGGAGGTAACTCTATACTATTTGTATATTGTAAGGCTAGGCTATCACTCAAATGGTTATTCCGCAGGGTTTCACTAAAACCTTTAGATTCCTTTGAAACGTTTAAATTGTTCCTGACGTATCGTTAACGAATATTTTAGAGGCATCGAGTAAGGCCATCAGTATATTAGTAAAGATATATATTCATGCATTGTAATATCAACCAAAGTAATTAGCGCCATCCACTGTGTTATTAGCATAATCTGATATAGCAATTTGTAGTCCGTTTGAGCATAATGAAAATAAGAAGATATATTACCTACAAATAAACAATGACACATGTGCACGGCGAAACCAGAATCCCTGTTACCCATGGATACATCGATTGTTGGGCCAACCCTAAGAGGGCCAAGTTGCAACTATGGGGGGTGGGGTATGGATTTCAAGTTCCAGAAAAAACAATGGACCTGCGATTTTCAATGGGAGAGTAGGCATTTAGTAGAGTACCGGTACGTACAGTATATACTGCATCCACTATTTTTACATCGAGCCCACTCGTTTAGAGCTCGGGCCCCATATGTTTACCCTGGGCCCGGGCCCATATAATTTACCAACTAGAACCACCCTACTGCTGTGTGCAAGAAAACTAGTTTGATGATCACTCGAAATCTAATGAAATGCAAATTTTAGCTCCTACATTTATTTTAAAAAAACGATCAAGGATGTAACATGTTTGTGTTCAAAATGGGAAAACCATTTAAGAGAGATATAAGTTGCGTCATCCGCTGTGACTTTGCCTCACGCTTCGGTATATCCCTACGTTATTGCGAGAGTCTGCAGGTAATTGGATTTCTGTATGACAATAAATCAAGTAACCGAGTCAGAGAAAACGACACCAAATACTTTCAAAAGGTTTCACAATTTGAAAGTATTAGAACAAAATTTGTTTGGCCTATTTAGAGAATTATCGATTCTAAAATAGAAGTATAGACTGTAAATAAATAATGTAAAATAGAAGTATGATGTCCCACTAATTAGACACCCCCCCCCCCCTCCAGAAAAAAAAACATATGAGTTTTCAAGGGCTGAATTTGATCCGGGTCACAGGGTACTGGTAAATATTTAAGAGAGTTTCACTTTAGTTGTACTTACGAGAGATGTGAAGACGTAATGGTATTGACCTGCAAGCATCTGTAATTCCAGCATCTGCGAGATAAAACAAAAAATATATAAACAACATGTAGGTTAATATTTTATTTTATATTATATTATTGTCAAATTAAAAAAAATGGGTTCCTTTTAGCAACGCTGGGGAAGACACGAGAGCATACGATGACACGATGAAGGTAGAACTTTAGTAAAAACACTATAACATCATTAATTGTGTACTAAAATAGTTTCATTTAGCTGGTGATAACGATTTCCGAGCACAACTTTAACCGGTTACATCTTACAAGTAGAAGTTTCAAGACCATCCCCACTTCACAAAAAATATACCGTACCTTTCAAGGTAACGAAGATCCCCCCACCCCATACTCCAATATATGCACCTGCTCGTAATCTTCCTTCCATGGAGTTTGGAGGAAGCCTTCTTTCTCTTTAAGGTATATGATATTTTATGTCAACGATGGTGACATTTCATTCCTTAAGAGTGAATTGTCCGTTTCTAATAGATTCTATAAACATTCTTGCTTTCATATAGTATTGATATATGCGTACTATAGTACCGACTTAGATTACATAATTCTCTATGGTATTCATAATACTCAGAAACTAGACGTTCAGACAACCAGACTGTATTTACACGAAATAAAATTGTATTTATTCAAGAGGCACCTTCCGTTGACATCGCAAGGACGAGGTGAGATGCATCACTTGTTATTACACTCAGTCTGTCATGAAAATAAGAAACTAACCATATATATATATATGTATTACCAAGCGCGCACCGGTAAGCTATAATGCGTTCCGCACGTTTTCAAATACATGGTTTGCTCTGAATCATTCAACTTTTATCTACCGAAGAAGGACCAGGGGTCCGAAATATTTAGAATGTTATTAATTTATGTTGGTGTTGAACATTACATTTAATTTGATATTTAAGAATATATATATCATAGCGCTAGTGACGTCACAGTTTCGTTTCACAGAAAGTAAATAAAACTTTTCCACAAGCTCACATTGGTTTCCTTTGGCTTTTTGACAGGGGGTGACTTAAATACAAACTGTACCCGGAAGCATTTTAACTAAATTACCCGATATTAAATAATGTTGTTACATTGATGAGGAAGTACAAAACACTAATGAACACGCATCTCGCTATTGCAGCAATAACGGCCTGTTGCAAAATATTTTTCGTCCGAATTTTCCCCTGCGCCCCTTCCACGTTCTGTATATCAATTGATATATGCTTCTTTCGCATGGTCCTTCCGTCATCAACTATTACACCTCATCAATGCAATTTTAGGCAGATATCATCCATCATTATCATGATTGGGCATTGCATGCAATGTTTGGGGAATGACTTGAAGCTCATATATGCCTTTGAGACGTAATGACATTAACCTTGGTTGGGAGCAGTTTTTCGCCTACTTATGTGAAAAAAGACCTACAATAGCATAGCATTTTAGCATTATAGCATTTTATTAGGTATTTAGAATATTCAAACTCGTACTTACGTTTTCCAGCAAATGCGGTACAGATTCTCGCTTGCAGTCAATGATTATAAAGTTAAACCCAGAGAATTTCACTCTTTTTAGTAAATGTCTGTATTTCGTGCTCTTCATCCGCATAAGGCTCACACTAAATATCGAGGCCTCCTTGACGCTGGCGGAATGATGCAATAAATCTTGGAGACGAATTAGAGCTGTATAAAAATAAATTAAAGATACTTCCAATGTAAATAGACAAGATATCTAATGTAATATTGTCAAGTATTGTAAACTTTACCTTTTTAAGTAGCGCTAGAACAATCGTAGTATATGAAGCATATTTTGTACTAAGTCTGTAATGACTTATATTACCGATGTTACATCCGTATTTCATAGTAGAACATACTTTACGTTCATTGGTTGTTTTAGCATTTATGTAAATGAGTTGATAGGTCATACAAACCCATCACTAACGTTTTCCAGTTGTTTCAGTGTAGGAAAGTTTCTTTGATTATATTGATTCACATGTGAGGTTTCCGGATTAATTATACACACAGCATATAACAGAAGGAGTCAAGGTACACAAACTGTTAATACAGATGTTTACTTGAATCATTTCTATAATTCATAGTAAGTGACATTTTACGCTGGATTATCTTCCATTTATGCAATGCCACATGTGACAGCAACATCACCTTCAGTCGTCCACGCACAGTGGACAGAATGTAACATAAAACTCAATTTTTGGATTAAATTTCGCACGTGGTGATTGGTTCACGCGCTAGCGTGGAGCCGCCATCTTGGAAATCAGATCAACATGGCAATTAAAAGGATATAATATCCGAATATTAGAATATCAAAATAATATCAAATAATATCAGAATATTATTCTCAACTGATGTCACATGTATGTCCCCATGGAAACAGTATATTATGTAGAACCCACGCTTACATTCGGGCATTCATTGTCCCAGATTTTTACTCAATCTCAACTCGTAATTTAAGTAGCGGATGGTGAGTCAGCTTTCCCAGTAATCTAACAACGCATTGTTCAGGTGAATACTTAAAGATGTTGGTTTTACGCCAATAACTATGTTTCCCTGTGCATATCCAATAAAAACATGATACTTAAACAACCTTATTATATTGTGTAGATAGATCTTATGTAGATCACAATTTCTCCTTCTGGCATTGCTTTGCTCAGTCATTTGTTTGTTGTTATTCGTATCAATTCCCCCGTGAGTGTGACAGTACTACTAACAACTTAGTGGCCGCAGTTAGCGGTAATTTATTAAGCTTGCCAAATTGCAGAACAAATTGCAAACTCCATTTTCGTGTAAGTTTTCTCTTTTACAACATCGGCTTCGGCCTAAAAGTATATCAAGTTATTAAAGCAACACAACCAACAAATTAATATAAGACAGTCGAATGGCATCGAAAGTTTGAGAAAAGTTGGTTGTATCTCATCAAGACGTTGTATAGCTTTGTTGAAGGGAGTGCAAGGGGTATGGCGTACATGGGGTAGGAATAGTTTTATTAAAGAGTGAGCGATTTCTTACAAGTGTGTTTGAACTTCTTACTATATGCACAAGGCACCTAAAGTTTTCGTTAATTGTGTTCTACTATGCCGATTGTCTGACACGTGTTCCTTATAGTCTTGGACAAATTGGATGGTTGGATAAATAGGAGGGATACATACTTTAACAACACATGTAGAAAACCAGAAACGGGAATGCAAGCTTACTTATGAAGAGTAAGTATTTCTACATTAGTTGTATTCAAAAATGTTAACAGATTAATGTTTTTCGAGTTGACATAGTTACTAGTTATCCAAAGTAAATTACCAAACTGTACACATTTCTATATAAACTCCGTTGCTGCAGCGTATTATATATTTCGTTGTCATGAACTATACATTATATGTATTTATTTCCCTAAAATAATCTTTGCTTCAATCACCACAATAGCCCATTCTGAATGTAGGCTTGTCCAAACAGTGACCTAAAATCGCATTATGATAGGAGGAAGATTTGATCTGAATTTAAATTCGTACTAAATGTTGTAATATCGAGCTCATGATCTGATCCGGTAGAGATTAAAACATGGTAAACACACCCGTGTCAGTCCTTGAGGCTGTAGCAAAAAATCAGATGCTTAAATGTTCAGTTCAGTTCAGTTCAGTTCATTTATTTCGCATATACATATACATACACATACAAAAACAGTCATGACAAGAGGAGAGTGCCTAGTGTAAATGTGGTGCGATCCGGATAACTATTTTGTAACAAGGTGCTGGAACTGTTTTATTACATTATCGCAAACTATTACAGGTTTATTTGAGAAAGTCTTAGTTCTGTGCAGTTAATTTAAAGACGTAAAATTGGTTTAAGACGTATTCACGTTACTGTAAGATATACAGCAAAGACCCGCAGCCCGCATCT
>JAODAF010651865.1:0-12794 GCA_027574765.1 Molpadia intermedia
GGATACTTTTTGCGGTTACACGTTTAGTAAATATTTCAATAATCGGTATGACATAACTGGTACTGGATGATATTTTTACTGATTCCGATTATCGTTTGAACACTATTGGAGAGGTGTGGTAGTGGGCATGGTTTTATGTAGTGTATTATTGCATTAATTAATCATTAGTGAGGGCATCAAATAGACAAAGATTGTAATTGTGATATCTCTAGAAGGGAATGTCCACTACTATTAGCCTCCCCCCCCTCCCCTACACAAAGAACCCAACACCAACTGGACCAGTTGAACCAAACTCCCACAAAATTTGAATTGAAGTTAACCCAAACAGTGGAATTGGAGTGACCTCCCTTCCCTCTCTTCCGACAAAACTGAAATTTTAGTTGACACCAACTTCACAATAGTGGAATTGGAATTGACCTTAACATGCTCAAAACAAGTTGATCCAATTCCCACAAAAATGAATTAGTGTTGATCCCACCTCACTCAAAGGGAGTTGGACAAACTCTCATAAAACTAAAATTGGAATTGGTTCCATTTCCCACAAAAAGTGGAATTAGCAATTGTCCCTAAACTAAACCTAAACTTTAGAGTTGACTAAAGCCCAATATTTGAAATTGACCCAAATCCCAATCCCCCAAAACATGAAATTAGAATTGAAAATGACCACAATTGCTGATAGCCAGCCAGGCTAAATCCCGACACTCCTGATTAAACACTTTAAATAATTGAATTTAACTCCTATAATTGATGTGACTAATTGGAAGATGATTCCTTCTGTCCCTCCAGGACGATGATTCATTACAGATACGTCAGTACAGCTGTACATACTGGCCTGATGGCTGTACGCCGATCCATACCACCTTTGACCTCATCTATGCAGTCGAGAAACAGTATAAACAGAGTGAAGCAAGCAGCAAGGACATCAATGGACCCATCGTTGTCCATGACAAGTAAGTTTTCTCAACACCCTATATCGGTGATGTATTTTATTGACAATTATTTTCAAATATTTCTGATGCTGAGCAGAATTCATCCCAGGCCTGGTCATGACAAGTATATATTTATCTGGATTGTGCTTCCCCTCATATTAAAATCATAATTTTGTATTCGTCTTCTAGGTGTGGAGGAAGGCAGGCCGGTACCTTTTGTGCCCTCCTGACTCTCAATGAAGAGATGAAGGAAGAAGAGAGTGTTAATATCTACAAGACCGTCAAGATCTACTCTGCAACCAGAGTAGGCATGTTTAAGAACAAGGTAAGAAAACCCATTTAAAATCACCCTGTACATCATGGACTGTACTGTTCTAGAAGTAACAGTACAGTCAGTGTGGATCATACATGTATGGGTCCAGTAAACATCTAGAAGTAACAGTACAGTCAGTCCAGTAAACTTCTTGAAGTAACAGTACAGTCTGGAGATCATACATGTATGAGTCCAGGTCAGTGGAGATCATACATGTATGGGTCCAGTAAACTTCTAGAAGTAACAGTACAGTCTGGAGATCATACATGTATGGGTCCAGTAAACTTCTAGAAGTAACAGTACAGTCAGTGAGGATCATACATGTATGGGTCCAGTAAACTTTCATACATGTATGGGTCCAGTAAACATCTAGAAGTAACAGTACAGTCAGTGGAGATCATACATGTATGTACTGTGTGCAAATTTCTGAAATTATTTTTTGCTGCTCTGGTAATGCTCTTGTTCTTATTTAGTTTTGTTATCATTTCAGGAGGATTATCACTTCTTGTACCGTGCACTGTCTAGCGCTTACACAACACAGAAGCAACTCCTGTCCATAGAAAAACAAAAAATGAATCGTAACCGCCAGCGAAGAATCCACCGTGACTGGAGCTTCATGGTCAGACAGCCGGTCACCACCATGGACTTCCGTCCTCATGTCGAGAGAAGAAACTCACTGGATGAAGAGGAGTTCCGTGGCCGTAGTCAAACTCTCGGAAGCACGGGAAGGGTTGCCAGGCCGACCAAATTCTGGCACAGGAGAGCTAAGTCAGAGAAACGAAAACCGGTGATTGCAAATGGTGATGCTGGTGGTGCTCTCACTGATGTTACCCCACAGGAAAATGGACAAGTCCAAGGAGAGGTATATGAGATTATAAGTTTACAGTCATGTGACTCTGATAGGATGGTGGATGAGGGGTATCCTAGCAACGACGACATAGAAAACGTTGTCCTGGATGTAACAGGATCTCCTGATATGATGATCACTGCCGCCGATTTGCAAAAATTAGATGAAAGGGAGAGAAGGCCATCTTTAAGGTCTACGGATAACCTAGTTGAACATAAACAAGAAGTAGAGGAAACTCATCTAAATGGAGAATATGACAGTCAGATCCCGATGATGAGCGTAGACCGTCAGATGAACGGCGATATCAATGGATTTGAACTTAACAGTTTGGAGGGGGATGAGTTTCTCTCGTATGATGAACATATCGTTTGAATGATTCTAAACTATTAGCTGAAAATAATATGTAGCTTGCCAATTATTCTTTTTACCAATCAATGACAGGCAGGCAGCATATAGATCAAGAAAAGATTGCTTTATTTAGGTAGTCTAATCTGAAAATAAAATATTACATTGTAGCATAAATAAATACCCATAATAGAACTTAAGCCAAAGGTCTTGCAGCTAAAAAACCATACAGCCCAGAATGCTGTTATACCAGAATATGAAGAATATAATTATATAAATAGCAAATTGGTTAGAAATACAGGCCAGAATGTTTTCAATCTGGTTACCAGAAAAAGCTGATACTATTAGATTATGTTATTCATTCAACCAAGACTGTTGTTAATATCTGATGGTTTTCTTCTGAGCAGTTTTGATAGTGCAAAACTGGATCAAACTGTATGTACTGTTTTGTTGTGATTGCACATTGACCCCATATGTACCATTAAACACCCTATCAATGTCGGCTACTTTTTGCACCACCCAAGTCAGCATTTGTTTAGTTTAGAGTTACTATTTGTAACAAAGTTTTTTTTTACAAAGAAGAAAATGGTGAAATACATAGGTATCTTGATTTTCAGTTATTTCCATGTCATAGGCTAGGTTACAGTCTGATGGTTTGTTACATACAGCAGCATTGAACCTAACCACTAGCCTAGCCATACCTGTACCACATAAACAAGGGGTGGCAACAACACTTTTGACTGACAATTTGTCATTTCTATTGTTACTTTCATCGTTTGACAAGAGTAACGAATGTCATATATAAATGGCTAGTTTACATTCCAATAAAAATTTACTATTGGAACTTTTTAGATCCAAATATCTAGTGCAACTAATTACCCCCTCGCCATCATCATTCGAACAGAAATTTGAGATCTATCAATTGGTGCTGTTTTATCAATAGAGGGGGTGAAGCAACTATTCAAATAGCCAAAATAGAAACAATGTAAAGCAAGTTGCAAAAATATGACAATGGCATCTGTGAGCAGAATGAATTTTTACATTAAAAGTATATGAAAATTTGTTTTGTGTATTGTTTAATATACAAATATCATTATAAGCCTCAAATTATATGGAGAAATATCTTTGATATTAAAATTTTAATATTTGCCATTACTGAAATTGATTTGGCAAAAATTGCAGTCTGTTTAATTAGCAATAATATTGTATTAAGTTGATTATAGCTCTAAATTTGGTAATATTTGTTTATGTTTGAAAATGTGTTTTATAATAAAATTCTTCTTTTTGGTTTCAGATTTTTGTTTTGTTAATTTATTAATGTGCCAAACATAGGGTATAGAGAGTGTTGGTCTTTTTTTTAAATTTGGTAAAAATATTTGTGATCATTTGTGCATGTGCTAATAATTGGTTTGTCTGATAAGGTGAACAACCTGGTAGTTGAAAATTGTTTAAATTGGTGATTATGCCGGCATTGCATAATATTTAATGTATGTTGGAACACTCAATTAATTTGTCGGCTTAGGCATACAAGTAACTTTCCAGAAAGTTTTTTAGCAGTCGTGAAAATGGTCAGACTCTTCAACTTGGTAGTCTTAGCTCATGGACTGCTTAGGCAAATTATATTCAACTCTGCCCAGGTTAGATCCAGGTTCAGGAGTCCCTCAAGGCTGACATCATTTGGCTTTGACCATCAAAGGATAACGAGGCAGCACTCTTTGAGACCTAGTGATTGCAAAAACCACTCTCAAATTTGAGAGCAACATGCCCCATCCCCCTCTTGGTTATGACCTTGCTAAAGAGGCATGGAGGCACATTTAGAATACCATTCTTCCCTGCCAACACTCCCATGAAACCACAGAAAAAAAACTGATAACAGTATCATTCATTTGTTTTTTCACTTCACCACCATGGTGAATCCTGTTTACACTTTTATTATTTATTATAAATTATTATTTTCAAAATGTTTTGTAATATTTCTTGTTGGACAAAGTAAGCATTTTAGTCTGAACACAACTCATGATCATTATTTGTTACTCTCATTTCTATTGATGGACACATTACTATGGTAACAGTTTCAACATTGTCATTGCTCTTATATGAGTGTACAGATATTGGTGCCCCCTAGGTGGTGTTTATTCCCCTACTAACAAAATCCTCACTACACCACTGCTGTTCATAACCCCCCAATGTTTGATTTGTATTAGAACCAGCTTTGAATCACCTTTCATGATATAATGAGTTTAGTAATGTATATACTTTTATGCAAACAACCCACCAATCTATATTGTAGATAATCAGATGTTTGTATTAAATAAATTTTAATCATACAATTTCTGTTTTTACTTCAAAAAAGTCAATTTTATTCCTCAGAAAGCTGGCAAGAATTGTTTAGTTTATCGTATTGTGTGCTAATTGTCACTATTGTGGTAGATATATATCCAACAGCAAAGTTTGGCCGTATTGTCAGTATATATGCAAACTCTGGCATTATATAGTACATTCCTAGAGGCTAGTTTACCCTTCTATATTATTGTACCCAAACTTCAGGGACAGTGGAGAATGGAATCATTTTGATTTCCAATCTAATATTGTTTCTATTGGGATTTCCCCTGAACAGTGTATTGTGTAAAAATCAGTCAGAACCTATTAAGTCAATACAATCCCATTGGTCCATTAAAACTGTCCTTGAAATACCATGGGATATTTAAGTATTATATGAACAAGATTCTATTAGTTCAATGGGATACCATTCAAGAACATTTTATTTTCCCCCCATTGGAGATGGGTATTGAATCTCTAATCATGTGGCAGTTGAAATTTGCCTGTGCCTATGGGTGTCATGGACCGAGATCATGAAAATCGTGCCAGAGTTGTGATACATGTAACCGGACTATCACTAATCCTCCGTATCATTTAAATATAAATAAGCTTGAAGAAAGGATCCACTGTTGAAAAAGTGGGAATTACGATGCGGATGAGTGTTCCCAAGCCCTATAAAGGAGTGCTATACAGATTTGAGTGAAAGGTTTATCATTGGCTTATTCATGGATGCATGAAACTTTTTATTGTTATATATATATATATATACTACCTAATAAGGCAACATATTTTTTCTAATTAGCCTGTATAAAATCCCTTTTATACAATCAGTTTATCCGTGAATGTGCTCAGTTCAGATATCTGTAACAATTGAAACTGTACGGCAAACAGAAATAGCTGTTTTTAAAAATATAAATAAATAATAAACGGCTTTGTAATTGTCAATTTATTGTTCTCCTTCATATATCTTGTTCTTGTTGCAAAATGTAGTTTTACATCAGAAACCTGAGATCATGTCATGTGACTGCCGACTTGACAGGTGGATGCCCCATGATGTGTAGGATATGGACTATTGATTGCACATCTCAGGAATAGTAATGAATGGGCAGGCCTTATTGTAAACTTCTTGAGACATCAATTTCACAAAAGTGTGTCTGATCATTGTCATACTTGGTACAGTGATGCTACGTACATGTTCATGTTATTAAAATTGTTAATATGCATGCATCTGCAGTATGTGTGTATGTCTGTGACACATGCTTGGGTACACTCTAACTCAACAAGGGAAAGTCACACGGAAGTCATATTTGGCATACAGATCCGCCATAGTTAGTAGATGTGCCCTATTGTTTTTGGTGCCCGCAAAGGTCACCGAAGGTCAGTTATGGTCAAAAAACCCGAAATATTAAAAATGCAATAACTCCCAGTGACAAGGTCCGACACAGTTGCTATTTTGGGACACGTTGTGAATGGGATAGGGGAATATTTTGAATCTTAACGGTCACATGATGCAAGGTCAACAAAGGTCAATTAATGGGCAAAAACTAGTCTTTTGATAATAACTTGAGAACGAAATGTCCGTCAGAGTCGGGAGTTACGTTACTGTAAACCATTAGTCGACCCGCTTCCGGGTGACCTTTAACCTAAGTTTGACCTCCGGTGACCCTTATGCCTTTTTTTGGATATTTAAATTTTTGACGCCATATTCGGATATCAAAGCGACCTTTGCGTGCGAAGTTATCTGAGGTAAAAGTTTTTGGGGTGGTTTAAAGCATAGTTAGGATGGTCGTACATATTTGTTGCATTGTTTTTTAGAATCAGCATGTCAAGCTACATTTGACCAAGGTCAAAAGTTCAGAGGTCAATTCTGGAAAAATATGCTTATTTTGCGAGAAAGGGCAAAGAAAAAATGTTTGTCAATATTTTGATATATAATCAAAATACATGAACTTATTTCATTTGCCATGGTTTGTATTGTCATACTTAGAGTGTGACTGTGATGGCCCATATATTAAATATGTCTTTGGTGCTCCTATGATCATATCATGAAGAATAATGAGGTCACTGGGTCAAAGTCAGAAATGATTATATTTGGTCTATAGTAGGTACTGTACATGATATGTGTTCAATATGCATAATGTATGTCATACTGGATGTAGAAGAGCAGTTGGTTGGTTGGTGTACTCTTTTGTATGTCGGAATTGGATTAGTGCATTGCTCACTGGGAATACATTAGAGGCCACATGGTCGAAGGTCAATGTATTCATGCTTGGTATAATGGTGCTGGTATATATATACACTATTTTTTTATATTTAGGAAGGACAGGGCTTAACCGTTTACTTACATAAAGGAACATCAACTTGATCAATGAGCAGCAAGAAACCACACAAGATTGGTTCATTACAATGTTCACATACTTTTATTTCAATGGCCGTTGGTGTACTCTTTTGTATGTGGGAATTGGATTAGTGCATTTATCACTGGGAATACTTTTGACAGAAATAAAATTGGACTAATGATTAATAAATTGCCAATGTTCTTTTTAGGTTGGCATTGACCTCATTGGACCATTGCCTATCACTAAGAATGGTAACCGATATATTATCACTTTGTGTGATTTTTATTCAAAGTGGCCAGAGGCTGGTGCTCTAGAAAACAAATCTGCTCCGCTAGTTGCTGAATTTATCACGAAGGTTATGATGAGGTAATATATGCAGTGCAATTGTAATTATTTTAAAAAAATATAAGCAACTGTGTCTAAAAACAAATTGTGTCCAAATAACTTCATGGTAACTTCGTAATGTGTTACCTACATTCAGCACATTCATTCTGAGAGCACACATACATTTCATATGGATCTATTTTGTGTGTGGGGGGGGTTATAATTTCGGGTCAATGTTCTTGTTTACATTCAACTTTTGATAAACTAGGGAACTATTAAATAAATGCTCTAATATACACTGTACATGGAATATCACCCTATAGGATTTTTGGGTGAATGAGGTTAGAAGCTCATTGATTCATTCGGGGAAGATTGGCTTTTAAAATAGAGTTAGGTGACAACATTTGTAAATTTTGACTCAAAATTCCACAATACAATGCAGCTGATTTAAAACTGTTCCCCATGAAAATTCCAAGAAGGAAATGGCCATCAATTTGTAAATAGAGCCTTTAATTTGGCAGAAATGACATTTCAACATGACATATATAGCTCACTAAGTTTGTAGCATTACATTTCCCAAACAAGTCAACAAGCCTGAACATACGTAGGATAGGCCATGACCATACTATTGGCAATTAGGTGGCAAAGTGGAGGAAGAGCCTATAACTTAAACTGCTATTCTGAAACTAGGAAGTTGTGGGTAGACCTAAACGTTTAGCTGCTTACACATCTCCCGTGAAATACAAATGGTAATAACTCTAAATTTTATGATCTGTTGAAAACACTGCAGGAGTTTTTTAGTAATAAATGGGGTAAAATATTGTTGTGACTCACTTCCCCAAGCTAGTCGACTTCATGCTGCCAATGTTACTAATTAAGATCAGTTGCTTCAGCTTTGTGCCTTTTATTCCCATATTTATAAATTGGGCCCAGATTTGCTGTGATCATGGAATTTGTCACAGAAAGGAGAACATCTCCAAAATGTATTACTTCTAAATATAAAAATCATAAAGCACTTAAGGTTGTACATGTCATAAGTCCATGGCCCATGGGCAACCTTATGAATATATTTCATTCTGACCCGGCTCGCAAGCACAAACTTAACATGCAAGTACTTTGCCAAAGCTGCATATAAAAGTGCTTAGCAATACAACATTTATAAATTTTCTCAATAGTAGTGTGGGGTTCTCAGCCCTGTCATATACAGAAAAAATGAAGAAATCAAAGTCTATCGTCAATTATTTTCAAATGGATTCCATTTATACCCAACAGGATGGGATGGGTTGATGTTGTGATAAGTGCCCAACTGTTCAAGAATAATTGAGTAGACCATAGAATTTCGTCATCATACCGAACAAATGGCCTTGTGGAGAGGAAGTGTCTGGTTAAACAAGGACGAAAACAACTGATGAATTCCTGGATAGTATTTTATATGGTTCTCACCATTCTATGTGATGTTTAACAGGCATTGCAATCCTTTCATTTTGGTTTAGGCAGATGTACATGTCCCAGCAGTGTAAGGTGCTTTTGTATTTTGGTTGTGTCTGGTGGGTGTTTTGATGAATTTTACCAAGGCACCACCAGGCCATTCAGCCATGGTAAACACACCTGTCTAAACAGAGAAATACAAAAGGACCCTGAAACTCAGCATGAGACATCCACCATGCAGGTTAAGACTAGGACACCTGTTGAGAAAAAAATATTCTCCATTCAGCCCACTGCTTAAAAGTTTGTAGAGTAGCAGAGCTACCAGTGGAACTTGTAAAGTGCCCTGAAAGTCTACCAGTAACAGACAACATTATCGAGGACATACATGAAATTTCCTCTGCGAGGAATAGTGTGCATGAGACGGTGATGAAAAACATAAAAACATCACAGAAACGACAGCAGAAAACAAGAAATACAAACTAAAGGTGAAAGTGTTTCAATTAATGTAACTCCTGATTTGGGTTTGCATGTGCAGAGTTGTCTGAATCCATCTCTAAAACATAACGGTGCCTTTGAAGTAAACTAAACACTAGTCATGAATGTATACAAAAAATATATTTCTCTTGTCTTTATGATGACCTTTAAATATTTAAAAATATCTAAAAATGCCAAAGAGATCAGACCTGCCATTTTGGGGGTTTTGTTACTGGAATATGTTATGCATCTCTTTTATATACTTTTTGGGCCTTTTCTTAGATTCCTTTAAACATACTATGTATGCTTATTTTGCTTACTTTATCTCTAACATATTGACTCCAGTTTTTGAAGTTTAATTCATGTTTACAGTTCTGAGCATGCATGCTTACCCCTTTTGGTTTTGATGTTGATCATTATAAATGATGCAGTAAATTTGCATATATGTGTGTGTATTATGTTAGGGTTATATTCTTAAAATGTAAGTAACTCATGATATATGTGTGATTTTCCTCATAGTTGATACTCGTTACATGTTCAGAATATGTAAAATTTCTCAGTAATATTCATGAGTGAGCAGGCATACCAAAATCCTTTTGGTATTCATATTCTGAACATTAACAATTGGACAGGGCTTCATTAGTAAGGTTCATTAAATATCAGACTCTGCAATAGTATAACTACAAATATTCATGTGGATGGTAGGTATCCACCTTTTCGTTAATAATGAGTGGGTGGGCTGTAGAACGTATTGTAAAAATATCCTTCTTGTAAATATTAAAAATCTTGTTAACACATTTCTCCAAAATTTGGATTGATGCATATTACCACTACGGTTTCAGGGGTGTGCACCATCATACATCATCTATCATTATTTATGACTTCATTTGGCAGTTTCACTTACAAGTTGTTACTAATTTCATTTATTTATTGTGTTTATATCCTTTCTAACACATGCACTAAATATGACTAACATAATCATTAATATTGTTGACCTAACCTGTATGCATACCTTTGTTAACTAAGTAACATTAAGCTGCAGACTCTCATAAATATGCATGAAATAAACGTTTCTCTCTCTTATGTGACAGCACCACAATTTTCACCCCAACCCATTTTTTAAATGAAAATGTCTGCCAAAAGAGAATGTATACTTATTCAAGTGAGTGTTGTTATAATTGTCTATGCTGTATAATTATTTTAATCAAAACAATATGTGGCTAGCAATATTGATTATCCAAGGTAAAACTTGTTGATTCAGTGCTCAAAAATTGTTGACATGTGTACTTATGAATGCATGTCAGTGACAGGGCACACCTATAACCCAAACATGCCAGGCTGAGTCATTGGCAGGGTTGACCATGTCATGGTCCAAGAAATGCACCTGTCACACCATGGCTAATCTCTGGTAAGATATTTGTTATGTTGCTAATGTTGTTTCTATTATGATTCAATTTGCAGACTTCCAACAATGACAAAGATCTTCAAGTAAGCTATTACTGTTAATGAATTGTGCTATTAATAATAATTACCTACATCTTTATGGCAGTTGCAAATTAGTTGAGACAAGGCTTGCAATGACACTGAGAGTGGTTAGGTCCAGTAGAAAAAAATCATGAAATTTATAGCAATTGGTGTTGCTTAATAAATTAATGGAATAGATCAAGGGGCATTGTCATGATTATAATAACTAACACGAGGGAACTCACTGGTAACTCTAAGCCTAGGCCTAATTTTAGTAATAGCCTATTTGCTGGAAAGTAATAACAACCACTAAGGCATGAAACCACAATGCACAGTTTCCATATAGTATCCAATATATGAGAATTTACAGTATTGTTTAAGACTTTTTATCATACCAACAGGGGATACCTAACAGGGGCAATACATGCTTTGCTGCTGCTGGTATTCAAATGTTGGCTTCTGGGATTCTGGACACATACCAGAAGAGCAAATGAGACCATTGCCTGCCAACATTTGATTCAATTTGTCAGGTGATCGAATCACTCAACAAGGATTACAATGATGTGATTCGCCTTGAGTGTGTGGACAGTATTCCACAACACTTTTCACAACTGAATGGTGGCCAACAACACGATGGGGTAGAGTTTGTAGAGGCTGTGTTTGCTTCCAAGTGTAAACTCTGTGTGGGACGCTGTTCCTTTCTTAACATGTAAAGTTTTTTTGGTTATTTGTGCACAATAATCAAGATGTTCCCATATACATACTTTGTCTATTTTTTTTATCAACCTCTCTGAAACATTAATTTTTACTTGTTTTCAAATGCTATTATATCTGTTGTATGTCAAATATATATATATAGACATTTTTCAATTTTGAAAATTTGGAATATTAATTATGTCCTAAACTTTCTGTGGCCTAATGGGAATGTTAGTCATAGGTAAACAAAATCAATGTCAAATGTTATGCAATAATGATGTTACAAAAATTAATATCAATTAGCCTATATTTCATTACAAAACATTACCACCTAAAAATAAAAACTCTGGCCATGCACCTGTCTAAAAGCACTCTATATACGGCCTGCGTTCCCAATACCGGAACACCGAGATTATATAATAAAGCCGGAACAAAAATTTGATTGCCTTCTTGACCAAGAAAGCTGGCTACATGCCTGCTTCAAAGTGATTTTAATAATATATAATATAATAAATGTTACTGCCAAATTACTGGAAGTTCAAATTTCGAAGACCTGAGAATAATGTGATCTTCAGATGCAACTGGGAAATGTCATTTCCGGCAATCTTGGAGAATGGATATATTTTTGGCCAAAAAATTCCGGGTATGCTACGCGCCAACCGATGGTGGCGCTCTGCTTAGATAATTCACTTTTGTTTTCAGTGTTTAAATATTGGTCTTACAGGCCACATAGTAGCCTTTAAGGAAAAGAACCTTTGTTAGCAATTACTGATGATATATTTTGATTTCTTCTTTAAAGGTTTATTATGTTTAAGGTATCCTGTGACCAGATTTCATTTTATTAATCTCACGCAGAAATTATCTGAGATATTTTATTCACCACCTGTGGAATGGGAGATCAAGAGGCCCACCTACCACATCTTCCTCCTTAAAATTAGGTCGGTTGCAAGTAGGCCTAGGCTAGCCTAGAAATGTTGAACAGTTTGTAAAATGATCTTTCAAAGGCTAAACGGTTAGGTAGCCTATGTATTAAAACGTAAACATGCACGTCGATTGACTCAGATATAGTTGACTAAGTTTTAGGCCTAATTTGAGTATCACTCAATCAGTAGACTGGCATTATCAATATGTCAACTGAAGACATCAGTTAGACTACTCTCCTTCTCTGCAGATATGCATAGCTCTTACGCTAACTACTGCAGAAGGTTTAAACCAGGATACTGAACTTACTGGTTATGTTTAGAGTTAGGGTAACATTTTTAACACACTCCAGTAGTTACTGGCGAAAGTGATCAACCGTGCAACAGTAATTACTG
>JAODAF010651976.1:0-12792 GCA_027574765.1 Molpadia intermedia
TGTAGATATCTCGGACAACCTCGTCTTTGTAGAAACCCT
The DNA here is from genome assembly GCA_027574765.1 of Molpadia intermedia. NCBI lineage: Eukaryota > Metazoa > Echinodermata > Holothuroidea > Molpadida > Molpadiidae > Molpadia > Molpadia intermedia. Next base: position 40 of record JAODAF010651976.1, read on the forward strand.
GAAAGTTTAAATATTATTCATGCTACAAAGTAAGATAACGTTTTTATGGAGTGACAGGGTCTGAGGGTCACATGTCTCGGGCCCCCACATTTAAGGCCACCCACCCACACACAAATGTTGAAAACATTTTGCACTCATCTTATGCTTGTATTGGTGCTGCATTCAGATATTCAATGCTTAATACACAATCTTTGATAATGACATCATGCAAAGCTGGGTTAAAAGTTCAATGCAGTCACTCCTTAAAATCAGCTTTTGCAATGTTTAACTGATCTTTGTGTCCAAACACGTACTACATACTACATATTTATTGTCTGACTGAAGCCAAAGACATCATTCTTATGGACACATTACCTTCCTTTGTTTGACAGTAGTATTATAATTCAGAGAGTGCATTCCACATTTAATAATGCACTCATGTGGCCATATTGGTTGTTGAGGTCCCTGTTCCTACCACCTCCCCCCACCCCCATGTCCAGCATTATTGATAATCTTAACTAAAATCCAACCAACTATAGTCACTCAGTTTAAACCATCACAAAGACTTTTCTGATATGATTGATGTTAAAAAACTTAATTTAATGATATGGTTAAAGAAGATCTACTTTAACATCAAGATATATCCAGTTTGAACCAGATTGAACAACATTCTAAGCTACCAGTCTGCGGATGTATTTGAGTCTCATTTCCATTAGCACTGTCCTTTGATATGTAGTACCTAGGTGCTATAAATCATATTCAACTTGAATTCATGACAACGTTTTATCGATGAAATATTGATATTGGGCCAACATGATTTCCAACCGTCACTTACAACACTTTTCCCTATATGATTTCATGGAATTTGAGGACACTAATGTGTAGTTTCCACTGATCAACTGTAAATTCTTGTTCATTGAAGTGCGTTACTGAGAGGCCTGATATTAGAATTGACATCAGAGCATGTGAGATATGCAGCTGTGTGAATTTGTGTCTTATAATTCACTGGGTTCATCGATAGGTTGCATATATAGTGCACATTCAATATTCTACATTTTCCAAACAATCACAACAAAGAAGTGGAAGTCTCCATTTCACAGCTTAGGCTAAATATTTCCATATACTTTATGTGTTAGGCTAAATATGAGTTCTTAATGAATGGAATATTGTTCAAAAAGCAGAACATTTGGCATCCCTGACTATTTAAAAAAAACTTTTTAGAAAACATTACTTACAATCAAGCTATGAGTTGCACTCAATCTCAAGTATCTGTTCTCCTTCTGTTGCTGTGACAACCTATAGTCAATCAGCCTTTCAAACAACATTGTGACCTTTGACACCAACTCTGTACCTTGCTGCCTCCAGTCTTCATCTCTCAATTTTTCCGTCATGCTAGAAGAGGTCAGAAATAATTTGTGTTCGATTTAAAAAAATACAAATTTCAGATCTGAATAAGCTGCAATACCCCCAAAATTATTTGTCAAGGTCAAATTATATTTAAAAGGTAATGGATCTTGTTTAAACCTCCCCAAACTGGAGGTTCACTAACTCTACATAGATGGTAAGGTGTTCAGGCCCGTACAAAGGGGGGTTCAGTGGGTTCGCCCGAACCCCCCATCCCCATCCCGCCCGCAACTTTTTTTCCTAGAACGCTAGCGCAAATTTTCTGATTTAGAACCAGCCGATGTACCATCCACATTGATACAGTCCATCAAAGCATGTGACCAAGATACTTTGTTGAAAATATGTTGCACGCTACCAGTAACATCATGTAAATGTGAACGTAGTTTCAGTAGATTACATAGGCTGAACAATTAGGCAAGAGCCTTAATGACCGAAGAACGGTTGTCAAGTCTCGCTCATATTCACATCCAGTACGACTTCCCAATAAAGAACGAGGTTGTAATTGACATGTTTGCCAAACTGTACAAGAGACAGCTTAGACTGAGCAACATGATATATCAGTGAAGTTGTATGAATGGTGAGCATCGGTGTTGGACCTGAACAAGAGATAAGGTAAGCTGATACAGTATACATATTTTCATGCAGCAGTTATGCATACATGTTGAGGTTCTAGATGTTATGATTCGCCACTTCCGTCGGATTTAAGCATTCCGTTCCGATTTATGCACTTTTCTGTCCGCTAGCTTTAATTCTATCTATGAATGAGTTTTATCAGATATCATTATGCAATTTGATGTTTTATACTGCTGAGGTATATATATGGTGTGCGCCCATTGGTCCGAAGGCCCGATAGTCCGAATTTATTTTTTATTAGGGTTAGGGCTAGGACCATGACGTGATGCTACGTGAATGTGCGCCCATTGGTCCGAAGGCCCGATAGTCCGATTTTTTTTTTAGTTAGGGTTAGGGCCTTCGGACCAACGGGCCTTCGGACCAATAGGGTGTCACCTAAAATTCAGTGTCTGCATTCCACTTGATGGTCCCCTGTCCTTATTAAAACATTGTCCACACCTTTTCTCCCCTAATAAAGTAAGTCAATAAAGTCAAGGTTTACTGCTGTAGAATAAACTCCTGCCTTCACACCTTCAAGATGGAAGTCTACCTCAAGGGATTTGCTACTGATTCCTCAATAAACAGTGCTTGGATAATAAACTACAGGTACTACTTTGTTATTGACATAACAGTTTATTTGCCCAGTTCAGTCATGTAAAACCAACTTATTCATTCAAGTGCTAATCTTTTGGTCTTATTTGCATTCAGTGTGTAAAGTTATTGAAGCATTGAACTGACCGAGAAAATAAAATGTGTGTGTGAGACAATTCGAGAGATAGAGCATGTGGTACCGTATTATGTTATGCATTTGATTTTTGTTTCTGGGGTATAGATTGAAGTAATTTTTCACAGAAGTTTTAACGATATTTCAATTGCAAATTTCTTTTTCATTTTTTTCCACAGAAAATTCAGTAAGATTTCCTATTTTCATTTACACCCCATATTGGATGGGATGTTGCACGTGGATGCCCCATGCTTCATCGGGGACATTTACGTTTCTTGGGTAGGCCTAATGACAACCAGCAATACCGACGATATCATTGCAGAAAATTGAAAACTATGAATAAAGAAGCATTATCGCCAAAATATGTACCTACGTTTTTCCTTACCCCAACGGGAGAATTACCATAGGACCCCTACACTTGGAAGGGACATTGCAGAGGGATGCCCCATGCGTCATCAGTTATATTTATCTCTCTTAGGTACTGGCATTAAAAATGACAGGGTCCGACACCGGCAATACCCGACGGCCGACGATGTCATTGCAGAACAAATTATGAATACAGAATCATTAGCGCCAAAACATGTAGGCTAGTTTTTCATTATCTCTCACGGGAGAATTACCATATGACCCCTACCCGATGTCATTGCAAAAGAAATTATGAACAAAGAATCATTAGCGCCCAAACATGTACCTATACGTTTTTTCATTATCTCTTACGGGAGAATTACCATATGACCCCTATACTCGGAAGGGACATTGCAGAGTGGTGCCCCATGCGTCATCAGTAATATTTATCTCTCTTAGGTACTGACATAAAAAAATGACGGTCCGATACCGGCAATACCCGAAGATGTCATTGCAGAAAAAGTTATGAATAAAGAATCATTAGCGCCAAAACATGTACCTACGTTTTTCAGTATCTATGACGGGAGAATTATACCAAATGACCCTATACTCGGAAGGAACATTGCAGGGGGTGCCACATGCGTCATCGGTAATATTTATCTCTCTTAGGTATACTGACATAAAAAATGACAGTGTCCGATATCGGCAATACCCGACGATATCATTGCAGAAAATAGAAAATTATACGAATAAAGAATCATTAGCGCCAAAACATGTACCTACGTTTTTTCATTTTCTCTCATGAGAGAATTACCATATGACCCCTATATTCGGATGGGACATTGCAGAGGGATGCCCCATGCGCCATCAGTTATATTTATCTCTCTTAAGTACTGACATTAAAAATGACATGGTCCGACACCGGCAATACCCGACGATGTCATTGCAGAACAAATTATGAATAAAGAATCATTAGCGCCAAAACATATGTACCTACGTTTTTCATTATCTCTCACGGGAGAATTACCATATGACCCCTATACTCGAAAGGGACATTGCAGGGGGATGCCCCATGCGTCATCAGTAACATTTATCTCTCTTAGGTACTGACATCAAACATGACAGGATCCGATACCGGCAATACCCGACGATATCATTGCAGAAACAAATTATGAATAAAGAATCATTAGCGCCAAAACATGTACCTACGTTGTTTTCATTTTCTCTCACGAGAGAATTACCATATGATCCCTATACTGGGAAGGGACATTGCAGAGGGGTGCCCCATGCGTCATCAGTAATATTTATCTCCCTTAGGTACGGTACTGGCATAAAAAAATGACGGTCCGATACCGGAAATTTTGTAGAATATTTGTCAACGTTTTTCAACGATTTTCTACGAATTTGTACTAATTTCAGCGATCGTAGAAAATCGTCGACAGGGTATTGTACGTTCACAGTACTGTACGACATACTAACTTACTGTACCCTGTGGACACATCTACAGTACTGTATGTTCCAACCTACGTACAGTACAGCACTACATGTATGCCAGGTGGATCTGCTTTAGGAGGTACATTTGGCTTTCTTCAACTTATTTACAATATTATATACTAGGTATCACAATTTCAAGATGGTTACATTAATTGTGTTATAAACTGTACATGTAATTTGTGTAGACCAAGGCTATAGGACCTTGGCAGTCTATATATTATATTTGATGATAAGATTTATCATTTTACTCTACATATAAGTTTAAGGAGCTCGCATTGGGCGCATTCCTATATATATGTTATGTAATGAAATAGCATCATAGGCATGTTGAGGAATTTAATTGAGGAAATGATAGCAGTGGACAGGTGGTGGTCATCGTTAGTTGAGGTTTCTTAATGTGTTTGATGTTTTGTATGCTTGTGTGTGAACCAGATCTTATAGACATGATATATCACTTTAAGTTAGATCCTATCAGTGTCTATGGTCAAAGAGAAGTACATGTATTTGTGCAACTCTGGTTTGAAGGCTACTCATCGGTGACCTTGGGGAGTTTAGATCTTGGATTAATGGTGTGTGTGTAGAATTGCCATCGGCTATGCATGGGTAACTTTCTGGTTTTATATGTTAAAATATTTGCATTGATACTGTGTATTGTACAGATAGATATCTCTGTCAGAAGATTTAGGACTTGCTGCTCCAAATGTACTACTGAATAAAACTTTAACCACTTACTGTAAGAATGATATTGCCTCAGAAAGTCATTCTGTAACCTGTTCTATTTAAAACCTTAATAACTCACCAATTGATGTGAAACTGTTTTGGCTGAGCTTTAATATATAATTTATGATCAACAATTTTCAATGACTAGTGAATAAAATCACTGATGTTTATTGCATTTGTGTCAAACGTCATCAAAGTGCATCATATACTGTATGTACATCGTATACAACTATTATACCTACTGTATCTAGCAAAATTAGGCTTTATACCATACAGTTTGTCTAGATTTCCACAGACATGTCCACTTTTTTCTCACTTTTTAGCATTCAGGTGGATAATTTACAGTATTTTCTAAAAATTTCCAGATTGCTATGTATGTCCCAACATAGACTGTAATTTGGGCATAGAAAGCCCAATCAGCATGCAGTGCTACATATAGTAATGTTTGCAGTCATTTTGAACATTGAGGGCCAAATTGATTTTGTCAGGAGATTCATTGATTAGGCATTCAACCAGACTGCAAATCAAAATAATAGTAGCCTCATCACACTATGAGCAGACTCACCATGATTCTTGACTGAAAATCCTGTCTATTTTCTGGTTCTTATTAACCAACAACCAAAAAAGCCGGTCTATTTGAAATAAAACTCATCATTTGCCATATGAGTTACATTTTAAATAGCAGGCTGTTGCACGTAAATTGCATAACGTACACTGTAGCATTATGAAGAATCTTCCAAACCTCAAGTGGTACCCCACTACCACAGTTTTCACCCAAAACTGTGGTCCTTACCCCACCATTAATTTACGACCAAGATGTCAATGAATCAATCAATCTTTCACGAGCTAGCTTCCAAATTGTTATTGTTAGTGTAATCCATTGTTCAATGAGGTCATAGGCCAAGTTGTGTTTATCTTGCAGTTAACTTGAAGAGATGTGGTTACCCTAGGCCTGGGGCTCTTCCAATTATAATAAAATTGCAAGAGGTTTAGGACCAAGTTTGGGTTTGGGCAATTATTCTTCATGTATATGCAACCCCTTTACTAAAGACACCCTCTAGTCCTCTACTGGCGCACTGGTTGCAACCACAGACAATATAGAAAACAGTATAGGAATTAAATTACACATGGATACGTACTCGAAATGTACTCAGCGTAAGTACGAGTACTTTTGAAGTTGAGTCTGGGCCAGGTACGTATGGAAAGTCAAGTACGGCCAAGTACATGTAAATACTCCAGTACGACTCATGTACGAGTACCACAGCTCTGGTGCGCATAGTGTTTTGTATGTTTGTATGTATCTGATATAGTTATACTTATACATCATATATGTAGGTTGCCTAATATTGATTTTCTAAGAGGTCACGTTCATATTTGATGTCAACAGAGGTCAAACTTTCGAAACATTGTAATCAGGCTATAACTCAGTGATGCTAATTGGATAAAACTCATGGTATATTTGCCTTGTGGAGTAGATCATAATCCTTGGATGAATCTCATATTTGGCAAGTCAGTTGCATTGATAGAATAGAAATTAGAGGAGATCAATGAAAAGGCCATTCAAGCATGGACAAAGACTTGGATGAAGTTCACAATTGGTTTCTAAGTTTCACGTTGGTTCATAAATGATCTCTATTGTTTTCGGTAGAGGAAAAAAATGAAAAATAAAAAACAAGTTAATAAGGAATTAATCCTTAAGTTTAAACATGTACTACAATCACTCACCTCATAAGTCACACTGCACTTTGCATTCTGGTTATTTCTATATTCTGGTTATAAGTGCAAGTAATTGGTTGTTAATACATTTTAACTAATAATATTACCAGAGCAAATTATTGTGATTCTCATACTAGTTTCCAGTATATAAGCCAAACAAAGGCATATTATATATATATATATATATATAATGTATTTTAGAAGTTACCCACATGTTTGTAACTGAATTTCCAGTATATAATTTTTCACCCAGAACTAGTGCACCCATATGATATCTAGCTAGTGTAAAATAAAATTTGTTCTAACTTCTAAGACCAATTTCAGAAAGAGAACTCACCAACATCAGCTACAGTCTGCCAGCATATCATGAACCAGAGCTTCTGCTCAGTGGATCAAATAATCCAGCACACATTAAGCACTCTCAGCCAGTCGGTCAAGACACATTACGGTCTGTCATTTCACAACCAAATCCCATCAGTCTACTAACACAAAGCACTTCTTTGTCAAGCTCAAGTACAGCTCCAGATGACAGGTGGGTATAAACAGTACACATGGAAATAATGTGAGAATGCTTACTATATACTACTTTGAACACCAACTGTATATGTATGTATTGTATGTATTTTAGATCCTCCTGCAAGCAGGAACTCGCGAAGAAGCCTCTTTTGGCTTATCAATGTCGCAAGCTGATCGACCGAGGTCAGTCTCTTACATTCATATTTAACATCCATGATTATATGAAACAATGTGAATGGTAGAAGAAAAACTAAAGGAATCACTTTACCAAAATAGTATCATATGTGTAGATGGACGTCACTTCTCTTTGCCAGTCCCACCTCCCTAATGCACCTAATTCCCATCATGTACAGTATGACAACATAACTAAGTATTAAAAATAAAACCCAAGTGTATCATGTATCCAAACAGTGCCGCTTTTCTAACTTTTTGACAAACCAAATTTTAGACATTGCATATTTACCGCAAATAGGTAAATGCTCCCACTGCAGGTCTTTGAACTCTACAAGATAATGATTTCAAGCAGTGTTTAGGCAAAGGCTTTGCCAAGGCGAATGGCCAATGCGCATGCTTTGACACACAAGCTTGCCCAATGATTTGACCCTCAAGGTCTACGCCAGCTGGAGTACTTTAACCCTCCATGCCAAAGCTGTATACAAAAGTGGCTATTGGAAATGACTAACATTATGCTGAATTGCTGGTATTACAAAAGAAATTTATTTACCCAGCAACAGGAGTGTTCGGAGAGATATGCTGTGAAATTGATTGCCTACTTTGGTCTAGATCAAAAGCATGTTGCAATATCACAAATCAGTGAGAAGTAATACCAGGGCATATTTTTATTGTTCCATTTATTTTTGTATACAGGCCACCCCCTTTGTCACAAAGTGGGGGAATTTCTGCATACGATCGGAATATTTCTATACAATGTAGTATCCAACCATGTGTGCAGATATTCCTCTTTGTTATTAAATGTAACAACACTGTTTGATTATTTAAATAGGCTTTGAAGAACCTTAATTGACTGCAAGGCAAATTGTAAGTATTAAGCATAGTATAAGGCCGTGTTCCCATTGGATCCTCCGTTGATCCCCTTCTCTTGAACCGGTGTTTGCAAAACCACAAATATTTGATACAATAGTCTCTTGTGTTCACATTAGATCCTCTGCAGTGGATCTGATCGCCCGCAAGGGATAAAAAAATTGGAAGTGACGTTTTCGTAGGGTCACACAAATGGAAAGAATGTTTTGTTATATGTACCATTTGTCGTGTCGAGCGCATCTGTGGAGTCACTAATAGTTCATTGACATTGGTAATTATCAATAGCGAGCCTACCCGTACAGGATATTACATCATGATCCCGGGTGACCTTGATCCGCCGTGTGTTCAGACTGAGTTTTTTTTATACCGCGCTCCGTATCTGATCTCCCCCCAAGAGGGGATCAAGATCTCGGGGTCAGATCCTGAGTACGCGTGCGTTCACATTGGTAAGTTGATCTCGTGCAGGGGATCCGATCCGGATCAGATCCCCTGCTCGTTCTCCGATGAGAACAAGGCCTATGTTCCTCAAGACCAATGATTCTGCACTCAATGTCATAATGAATTAAAATCAAGCTTGAAGGCCGCCAAGGCTCAGGGCATCAAGTCAAGGCACTACATCGCTGATTTCACCATTACTCAAATCCCATATATGGCATTATATCTGGATATATCTGGATAATTTATGGCTTTATATGGCCATATATAATTGCCATATAAAACTTGCTTTATATGTCAAATTTGATATGGCCATTCAGGCCATATGTAAGACATAAATTGTTTGATAAAGCAGTCTATTTTATATACATATCAGGTTTGATATGGCTTTATAAAGTTCTATCTTGCCAAATAAAATCGGATATATATCTAAAAAAATCTGGATATGCACATCAAGTTTGATATGGCATTTTAATATTTTATATGGTCATATGAAAATTGTTAAAACAAGGGGATTTATATCATACTTTATATAAATATCAAGATTGATATCATATTATAAAGTTTTATATGGCATTCAAAGTTTTATATGGCCATGTATAACTGTTTAAAGCATGGGTTTTATCATACTTTATATAAATATCACATGCCGTGTATATCACTCTAAAACCATGCACGCTCGTACCGCACAACTTCAAAGGCGCCGCGCGGTCATAAATCCTCTAAGTGAATGACCAAATGGTGCTTGGCTGACACCCCCGAGACTTAGCTGTCATCAGTCCACTGCCTTGAGTAAACACTGCATGCCCAGAGCTACCTACCCAGTAGGGGGTATTATGATGTAAACAAAAACTGTCTCCCTTGAGAGGAAAGGAGCTTGACAGGATTTTAGAAGGACCAACACGTCATGCAGCCAATTCGCAACAGTTGCTATGGTAATGTTTTTCATCATAATTTGTCCGGTCACAAGACGTACCCCATGGTGAGGTACCCATGGGTCACATATAATCCATTCCATCCACATTTGTGGTTAAGGAAATTTTGTGAGTTTGTTTGTGTGTGTGTGGACGAAAATTTGCTTCGCGAACTCCTCCTAAACCGCTTATCCATGACCTAACTTAGTGTCTCGCAGACTCTCAAGGTCAAAGGTCAAATTAAGTAAAATGACATTTTGACCATATCTCCTTGTGTAAAACTTGGATTTGCATGGGACTTTTCTAATTACAATTGCCACAATATATTCTAAAAAAATGATAATACTTTGCATATAAAGGTCAGAGGTCAAATACACAAAATTATGCAATTTTAGTGCATATTTTGCTTCGCGAACTCTTCCTAAACCGCTTATCCGATTAACTTCAAACTTGATTGGTGTGTAGTTACCCCATGACCTACTTACTGTGCATATCAATTTAGCATAGGGTATATCTTTAGTCGCAGCCTTTAACGGATGGGATAGTTATAGCCATATTAGGCCTGTGCTGAGACTATCATATTTCACACGTGAAGCAGTATGCAGCTGTGTTGAATTTGGTGGTTCTTAGTCTCGGGTTGAACTTAGCTCTTTGGGTTTACCGCTAAGTTGCAAGTGCGCTTTCACCGCTATTTGCCTGTTATTAATCGGTGAGGGAATATTTGAACCTGGCCTATAATTTTATTTATGGCAGTTTAGTTAGATACATATTAATAGTAAGTTGGCGTGGTGTAACAGAGACAATCCAGTCAAGCCCGTTTGAGAGACCTGGTCACAACAGCAACATCAGTGCATGTTTTAGGTGAGTGTATATTCACATTGTTATCTCATCACCCCATTAGGGGGATGAGATATTGTAGTAAATTGACTGTTACACACTATTTGGCCTCACCAGTTACCATAGCAACAGTTGCCATGATAATGTTTTTCATCATGATTTGTCCGGTCACAGGGGGTGACCAATATTAATACTAACTTGCATATAAAGGTCATGAGGTCAGAGGTTAAATACACTTTTTTAGCATAATATTCTGCGATTTTAGTGCAAATTTTGCGTCGCAAACTCCTCCTAAACCGCTTATTTGATTAACTTCAAACTTGATGGGTAGTAAACCCATGACCTAGCTAGTGTCTTGCAGACTCTCGAAGTCAAATGTCAATGGTCAAGGGTCAATGGTCAAATTAAGTAAAATCACATTTTTGACCATATCTCCTTGTTTAAAACTTGGATTTGCATGGGACATTTACAGTTACCATTGGTACAATATATTCTAACAATTATTATTTCATCACTCCTTTAGGGGAAGAGATTTTGTAGTCAATTGACTGTTACACACTATTTTGGTCTCCCAGTTACCATAGCAACAATTGCTTTATAGCAATTATTGGTCCTGATGTCAGAGGTCAAGTACACATTTTGGGCATAAAATTTCTCCTTGTGTTAAACTCAAATTTGCATGGGACCTTGCATGGGAGTTACAATGGGTATAATACATTCTATTGATATTAATTTGCATATAAAGGTCATAAAGTCAGAGGTCAAATACACTGTTTTAGCATAAATTCTACGGCTTTAGTGCCAATATTCCGTTGTGAACTTCTAAACCAATTAACATCAAACTTGATAGGTACACTTTTTATGTTTTTGCTTCCAAATCATATTACTGAACCTTGATCTAGCATGGTGATCTTTCGGGGGGATTACACACTGTTATATGCAGCACACGAATGATTTGTAAAAACTTTGGCTAATTCAACATATCCCTCAGTTATGTGCTTGAGTTTATTAAAGTGTGTTTTAGCTCATTGGTCTAATGTCTTTGGGTATAGACCTATAGGCAACTTTGAACCAAAAACATGGTTTTGTATCTATCAATTTAGTAGATAAGAATTTTTCTCTATTTTAAATGCTTGGGCTATATGGTGAGGTTAATTTCTTCATTTGAGTCATTTTTCACAAACGAAATCTTTTGTAATAGGTAACAGGGAGAGTAACTAGACTACATAGGCCTACTTGAACTTTGAAGGTGCTGGCAAAAGTGTCAGTCTATCTAGATATCGGTAGGTTTGGTCCATTTGATCCATAAAGGGTATTATATCCAACATCCATTTTCAATTAGAAATCAGAACCATGTATCTTTATATATCACACAAGTCATTGAAAATGTGCACTTCTGCACAAACACTAGGCAAGTTTAGTAGGTTCTTGTACTAGTTTTGAATTTTCAAACCAATCTTCAAAACCTCAAAACCAATTTTCAAAATCGCAGTATTTTCTCTATACAAGGCAAAAGTAGTATTTTTTGTTGGTAGGTCATGACGATTTCACCTGAAATTACCTATGTCACTAAAGTTCCTGAAAATCACCAAGGATTTTGATAAAAAATAACAGTATTTTCGTATTTTCATCTGCGTGCCAACGTAAACTTATAGCTTAGGAGGTAAAACTAGTCACAGTATAATAACTGCACAGTAAGTATAGTTATTAGGTAGCTGGCCAGTCAATCTATATCATGTTTTATGGTCATATAAGCGGGGTCAAACTTACTACAGATACTCGAAAGGGAAGAATCGAGTCATAAAATCTCCCTATTATCAACTAAAATCAACTAATTGTGTGAATATCATCTACAGATTTCATGCAACCTTAATACAAATACTGCTTAAGCCAGTATAAAGTGTTCATCTATGTTAATAATTTGCATCATTTGAAGTTTTAAGTAATCAAACCTCCAGGCAACCATGTTATACTTGGCCTGAATACATGGGCGTAGGAGCACTATTTCAGTTGGGG
>JAODAF010652086.1:0-12791 GCA_027574765.1 Molpadia intermedia
TTAATATGTCGATTAAAATCTGCAAATAAATCAAATTCCTTTCGTTGTGATATATATATTTTTATGTTTTATATATTTTTTACTCGATATTAATGAGAAATTTGACCCAAGTACTGGCCCCTCGCCTTTAAAAACAAGGAAATTAATTTGTGAATATTGGGGAAAATTTGGGTACGAGCAGGAATTGTCACCAATTAGTAGTTATTAATAATCTGTGCAACATTTCTAATTTGTATTAAAACTCTTCAATTGTGGTCCACGGAATAATACCGTCATCAGAAACTAACAACAGTCTATGGGCTGTTTTTCTAACTGTTATATAATTAACAAAAAAATGGTTTCAAATTAATTCAAATTGTACCTCAAAGTTCATCTGTATTTGCCTCCAATATGCCAAATTGATCAGATACCGTGTATCACATAATCACCATGTCTGCTATGTTTGAAGAAATATCATTGGTGAAATTAAATTACATTCACGGTTTTCTAAGCTCAACATCAATTAAAATTTCGCTAATTTAAAAATTTCCAATCTCAATTTTAATTTCAAATTTTAATTGAGCGTAACTTCCTCTTTGTAATTCGTTTCGTCCCGATTAAGGCAAAAAGTACAAACGTAGCTTCTAAACTTTAATCAGCCTGCGTGATAACCCACGTTCATCTACCAGTGGTAAAATTAAATTACATTCAATATTTTCTAAGCTCATGACATCAATTCAAATTTCGCTCTGTAGGTTCATGGAACGCCATAGAAACAAAAACTGTTCTGAATAATATATCCTATACCAAATTGAACCGTCGTATGCTATCTGCAGTTCATATACCGGTTATTGGACAAAGATTGGCCAAACTTCTTCAAATGCTATTAGATGCCAAGAGTCGTCCCATGGCGAATACAGGAGGGATATATCCGTTGGCAATAACGGACTATGTGAGTTCTATAAAGTTGTTTACCGAAAGGATGTAAACAAGACGATATAGGTTTGAACTTTCGAAGTATGCCAAATCATGGTTATAAATAGTCTGCACGGGGAACAGTAGTATATGTATATGATCCACACGGGGACCGCTGCGTATGTTTATTTCTCACGCAAGTGCTTATTGTCGTACTTAGATAAATAATAAGATTTCTTTTATGAGCCAATTTAAATATGCCACATCATCGTTATGAAATTCAACAGCTGAGTACTTATCGTATTTAATTTTGTTTTATGAGCATGATTAGCCTACAAACAAGGAGTTCAAGTTGCTACTCTGAGTAGACTTCGTGACTTGGCTCGGTTTCGAACTTGCTTGACTCGACCTCGGGTCATGTATGCTACGCTTCCCAATGACGTAGCCAAGTAGCATGAGGCTCCAGTATAATATGTTTCCCCCGCCCCACTGGAAGCTTCCAGAGTAAAAAAATATTAATAATAATCTTACAAAAACAAATTGTAACATAAATTTTTTCAAACAATTGCAAAAGATAACACCATTTTGCCTCTAAGCACCATCAATTATAGAAACAATTCTCCATTGTTTTCTTTCTAAATTTCCCCTTACACCCCTTCCCCAGGACAAACATCCAGACCATTTTTGTACGCTCCCCGCCCAGGAAAATGATCCCACGTCCCCGTGCACCCCCAATGAAACAATCTACGCCACTGACATTTCCCAGTAAAAGACGACATATAGGACCTTTAATGTTTATACTCGGTGTAATTTCGATACAGTATACACACAATAATAAAATATATTTTCTAAATGGCGCCCGCGTATGACGTTCCTATGCTAGCTTAGTGAACGAGGAGTAACACTGTCCAACGAGCAGTACACTCTAAAAAACATCTGGTGAAATTAACTAAGATCCTGGTGCGTATAGCACCCACATAATTATGTTGAACATTTACCAAATCTACCCTGGTTATTTTGACCATGATTGTGGTGAAATGTTCCACAATTATGTTATATTTTACAAGAATCCTGGTCAAATCAACCCGGATTGCCTGGTCAATTTCACCATATTTGTGTGGGTGCTATGCGCACCAGAATCCTGGTGAAATTTCACCAGATGTTGTTTAGAGTGTACATGTGTTTGTATTAAATACAAACTATGTGCATTTTTCCGCTCTCTTGAGTTTTAATATGAATTCTGGCTTTCAAAAGCACACAATTTCGGCGAATTCGCATTTTTCTCTGTTCTTCTCTGTGTCCGAAAACCCACATGTTGGTCATAATTTTCTCTGAATCAAGTCAATTTATATTCTCCATTTTAGGTCAATGCCATAATCGATATCTTGGAGTTATACGGATGGGAATATGTTGCCTTCATTTACACTGAAAGCGTCTACGGCCGACGAGCGTACGACACATTTAGGGAGCACATCCAAAAAACAAAAAAAAATTGTATCGCTTATAGTCGTGGCCTGACTACATCGACTGAAGAATTGACGTATAATGAAACTATAAAAGACCTACAAAAACTACAAAACGAGACTTTACTGACCGCTGTCATTCTGTTCGCTGAACTGGCTAACTTCGATGGTCTGATGGAAGCAGCATATCGTAAAAACGCAACTGGGCAATTTGTGTGGATTGGAAGTGATTCGTTTGGTCTTCCTTGCCCTTTACCGGAGTCTACAAGAGCTGCTGTAGGTAAGACTACCAAATCGACTTAAAACATAGAAAATAAGTGATAAGCATGATCATATACTTATATTTGCTATAGCGTCATTCTAACAATATTTTGTTATTTTGTATTTTGTTGCCCGTTCTGATTTGTATTACTAAACCTTATTCAAGTCGTACTACCTTGGTTTCAAAGATATAAATGGGTGATGTTAGGCAAGGCTCTCAATACATATTTATATCTAAGACCTCACGCTATATACCTATTGGAGTTTGTGCTATTAACGCAATATGTTTTAATGTTGCCAATAACATCCCGGATAATGTTCATACTAGGTGATACAATATGTTGTCATCTATTGATTCAATTTTATTAATATTCATGTGCGATTCGGATCACGTTTGTTTCTCTACATGATGCTTTTGCATTTGTATTGTTTAAGCCTCTGTAATATATACGTTATATATTGCCATATATTACAGGCTGCTAAAGTACACAGACTAAATATATTGTATGTATTTTTTGTTATATGTGTGTTGATGTATGGGTTAAAGTCACAACTAACAAGAAACTTCATATTGTAACGTGCTCGGAGTCGTGATGGCACCAGGTTGAACACACCACAGAAGGATATAGTTAGCTTGGTTTATTCTCAAGTCAATACATGACTCTGAAATCAGTAAGAATATGTACAGAATAGAGTTTCACTTTAGGTCTGTACTCTTCAGAGCTGAGAGATGTTCTACGTATCTTTCACACCAATTTTCATGTCTTTATATAACAAATGCAACTGCGCCACAGCGAACATTATTCCATTACGCCCACTAAGAAGATACATAACTGGACTGCGCCCTACGCGATCTTTTAATTACGCGACCCTTACGCCCAAAGGGAAATACATAACCTGAGCTACATTTACTTCCTGTACACTCAATCAGATAATGACAGATCTCACCTGGTTTTTGTTATTGCATGATTAATGACTGTTAGGCAAATTCCCAAAGATATAACCAAATCACAATATGCACAGTTAAGATACAAGCATGTAAACAAATAAGAAATATTAATAATGTTACAATTTCTTACAATATTATTTCGATAGAAAAATATTTATTGATATCATATAATATTAATATCATTAAATCTCATTAAAACTCTTTTAATTAAATGCCTTAAAGGTACAATGCTAATTTTCTCATGGGATTTATTAAATAGTTATATATAATCACTAAATAATGACAATGTCTTTTTTTCACAGGTGCATTGACTGTTACACCCTTTGCCCAAAAATATGAAGACTTTAATAAACATATAATGCAAACAAATAATCTAAGCAATCCGTGGATTGATGTCAACCAAACTGACCTAACATGTCCCAACGTTCACGAATCACGTGTCCTGGATGCAGTTTATGTTCTTGCCCACGGGTTTCATAAATTACTGGAACGCCGCTGGAACGCTAATATATCTTTTGATCTGGAAGAGAAGAGAAATGAACTTCATGCCCTTTTTCGCAATACTAGGTTCGACAGTCCGTTTGGTAATGGCAACGTGTCCTTCAATGAATCTGGGGATCCCAACAATGGACGATACGTTATTCGACAATTAACAGAAAACAATACGTATGAAACTGTAGGAGATTGGTCCATTAAAGGCGGGTTAGCGATAGATAATGGAAAAGTAAATTGGCACATTTCTAAAATAAGTGTGACACGTAATAACAACTTGACAAGCCGATACAATATGTCAGGAATACCTAAATCACTGTGCAATGATAAGTGTCCTTTTAATTATTACAAAAACTCTCTCAAACGACAATGCTGCTTTGAATGCATAAAATGCGAAGAGGGAAAACTGTTTAATAAACAAAATTGGACTTGTGGTAGACAGTGTTTCAGCGAAATGACGCATGAATGGCCAAATAAAAAACTACAAGAGTGCGAATCTTTACAAGATGTGAAACTCTCTCAAATCGGTTACTCTGTGGCGATAATTTTAATAGCGGCGTTAGGGATGGTTGTTACTGCAGTTGTGGCTTATCTTTACTTTGCAAAGCGTGAAGAGCAGTTGATTAAAGCTTCAAGTCGTGAAGTAACCTACATCATCCTTGTCGGGATTTTCCTCAGTTATTTGTCTGTTGCATTATATGTGATAAAATCAAACAAAACCACATGCGCACTGCGACGACTCGTACCACCTGTTTCGACTACCTTGATATACGCGTCTATTGTGACTATAACGGTAAGGTTATACCGGATCTTCGAAGCAGGGCAAAAGTCGATCAAACGGCCCAATTTCATCAGCCCGGTCTCTCAAGTGTTGGTCACTATTTCTTCGGTATCTGTACCTGTAAGTACACATAAATATTGCAGAGGCCGCTTAAGGCATTTACGAAAGATATTGGGATGTGGATTTGCTACGACCCGAAATGCAATAACCCACCCGTCATGCAATAACCTACCCGTCATGTCATAAACACGCCCCGTAATAAAATAATCAGACCTACCCGTAGTATAATAATATTATTTTCGTTATTGGATTGAATGAAAATTGCAACATTTAAAACTGAAGACTAGAAGACTAATATGTGAGAATTGTAAACCAACTCCTTCCGAGTTTCCTACCACGATTGAAACGGTTGAGTGGGTACAGTAAGAGTTAACCCCTTGGTATCGGGTGGTCACGTGTAAAACGACATTATTTATGAAAGAACTTTTCGATCACGAACCATGCAAAACTTTGTATTTATTAAACGTTTTCGTATTTCTATTTTAGCCTATATATAATTGATATTTGTACTGTAAGTCATATAATAAGCATAGTACTCATTTGCATAAAAGTATGATAACATTACATGTTTCTGATCATATTGTTGTTGACATCTAACTAATTTTGACCTAGCTCATCGATGTTTAAACAGAAATTAATATATATGCAAGACAAGCACGAAACAGTGTTTTCCATTTTCATGACGGTAAGCAATACTTCAGGAAGAATAATTTTTTATCGTAATTAGATCGTGTTATTTGGGTAAATGATCAGGTTTATGTGAGAGGCCTGGGAAATAAACTCACAATCACACGCAATTTTTTAAAACTCATCGTAGGTGGAATGATGATGGGCCAGGATCGACTTGCCTGCCTTTAGAATATCATATAATTGTTTGTAAATATTTATCTTTGTTTTTATATTTTATAGTTGATATGGTCGATTGCTTGGCTCATTGCGGACCCTCCAGAGGTTTCGTTGGAAATTCCAACCCAGGAGCGTCAGTTTATTGAATACAAGTGCGTCAGATCACCTCGTTCGATGTCACGTGAAATTGGTCTTCTTGTATGGGATGTACTAATTAACAGTCTGTGCTGTTATTTTGCTTTTCGTGCCAGAAATTTACCAGAGAATTATAACCAATCTCGCTTTATAGCATTTAGCGTATTTAGCACATTGTTGGTTTACATTGCTTTTGTACCGGCCTTTACCCTATCTCTAGATGTCTCAGTCCAGGACCTGTTTCTAGCTATTGGGACTATTATCCAATCGACCGTCGTGTTGATCCTGGTCGTTGTTGTCCGTCTCTACGCTGTTTACTGTGTGGACCTACCAGGATCGAATCAACAATGTAGCAATTCCTACATAAAAAGACGTAATGCTCGTACTACAGCATTATCCTCTGCTGACGCGGCAGATGAAAGTCTGCATGAGCTTCGCAAATGTTAGCTTGGTCTTTGTATTTTCTTTCCGTTCACTGTTGCTTACTGTTGTATGTATACATCATGTTAAAAAATATGCTCACGAAGGCACACGTGGGTTATTCGTGTACAATGAAACAGTTATGTACTGTACAGTGCCAACGTTTGAAGCTTCATAATGCATAGCTTATATAAGAGAGCTTCCTATAACAAAAGGTATAATGTACATTATAATTTTATTTCATAGCAATCAATATCCATAGTAAAATAGCATTGCAAATATATATGAACATTTATATCAACATTCATATTTATAATACGCATAATGCATTATTCTTATTGTTTAGTTACGTGAGAACTGTACTCAGACTGGGGTGTAGGCGTCAATGTCACATGTCAATCTTTCAATGGCGTCGCCAAGGGTGCATGATGAGCAAGTGTCCCCGAATGATTTATGCGCTCCCTTGTGCCTTCCAAATTAGAAGGCGCGTACCTTTCTTGGGTAGTAGTAACGTTTCGTGCCCATTCAA
Organism: Molpadia intermedia; assembly: GCA_027574765.1. NCBI lineage: Eukaryota > Metazoa > Echinodermata > Holothuroidea > Molpadida > Molpadiidae > Molpadia > Molpadia intermedia. Next base: position 6,831 of record JAODAF010652086.1, read on the forward strand.
GTTATTGTGTGTTGTGTCACGTTGTGATCCCCCTCCCCCAGTTGAAATTATATGGCACCACTGTAATTGTTGGGCTTCGCAGCCGAATATTAGACAGGAGGCAAACGTATTACTTGTGTGATTGCATGCTGGTCTACATAAAGTGTAGAGGATGTGTCTCCTATCTCTTCCATCCCAATATGGCTACGACCAAAATTACGAACAAAATTGTTTATTAGAACTTATATATACACCATTGTGATGTGTAATTGCAAATGATACGAGAAATACATAATGATATGCTATAGTGCATTTTAACCCGATATGTTCCAAAACGGCGTTTGTGTAAGCTCTTATAATGAACTGATTAAATGTGTTTTGCGTTGTAAGCTGGACATTTTCGGAATAGGGCCTATGTAGATTAATCTTACATAGGCCCTATTCCGAAAATGTCCAGCTTTCCCGTGTAATTCGATGACTAAACAACTAGAATGTGAAAATGAAACTGTTAGCACGTTCCTCCATTAAGTCAACATGGAATCATCATTGGCAGAATATTTAGAAAAGACGCAAATACCAATAATGCTTTCCAATTATTTAGCACTTTATTACAACACTATAATAAATAATTCTTCCACAGTCATATTTTGCAACTCTCTTAATTAAACAAATAATCATTTAAATCATTCAATTGTCAATTGTATATATTACCGTATACGAATGAACTATACTTGTGTGTATCGTTGTGAAATGATACTTGAGGTCAATCGAGATGAACATATGTTAATATATATATATAATTATATAGGCAAATCATAAAGGCAAGATGCCAGTACTTGGGTAGAATTTCTCATTAATATATCGACTAAAATCTGCAAATAAATCATAATTCCTTTTATTGTCGTTGTCGATATAGTCATCATTCAGTCATTCATTATAAAATTATATATATATATCGAGGTGCAAAGTGGAAAGTCGAATATAAATACCCCATATTTTTGTTTGTTATTGTGTGTTGTTTGGTTTGTTTACTTCGTTGTATTCTATTGTTAGTTAAATTGCATATTTGTTTGGTTTTGCATTGTTGTGGTTTGCTTGCTTATTTCAACGGTGCTTGATTTGTGATCTTGTGGTGTGTTGTGTTGTGCATATGTTTCTTTGTTATTATTTGGTTATCTTGTCCGATTGAATGTATAGTTTGATTCCGATTGATTGTATAGTAATTTTTGGATTATTTCGTTTGTATATTTGTATATTTTATTGTTTTATATTTTAGTATTGCGTTGTTGGTATAGCTTAATTTGGCTTTTTATGGTTCATTTGCTTAGTAGTATTATGGTCTGCTTGGTTGCTTAGTTGGTTTTTGGTAGTTTTGTGGTTTGTTTGTTTTGGTGGATCTTTTAACATGATAAAACGCACACGTATCATAATGCTTATTTTTAATATACCTCTTTATTTTAACCAAAATTGCTGGTCTTAATATACATACATTTATGTAGTTTAACCTTAAGTTATATAACAACAAAATTGTTTGCTTATAAATACTATAAGGTGTTATTGCAAATAAAAGCATGCGTGATATACAAACTACAATTGTAATCTTTGTTTTTTGCACCGTAATTCTTGGGTGAGAGGCTTAGGGCCCTGCTGTACGGCTCTGTACACACATACACACAACATGTACGATGAAACGTTAATCACTAATTGACATAAACCCATCCCTTTGGAACATTATAAGCACTATTGAATCCCGGCACGCGGACGAAGATCAACCAGAGCGTTGGGCATAAACTAAGCTTTGACCATAACATAGTTACAACATGTATCGAGAAATTGTTATTAGTGGTGACGTCCTTTATAAACACTATTGAATCTCGACACACGGATGTGAATCAAACGATTGTTTGCCAAAGAGGAAAGGCTAATCATAATATCATCATAATTACAAGATATACGACGAATTGTTATTTGGGGACATAAATGCATATACTGGGTGGCTACTTTAAGCACTGAGTTTACACACAAGTATCCGTGGTTATGGCCCTTTATACATATAATTACAACATTTACGAGGAATTGTTATTGAGGAACATTGACCTCAAACTGACACGAACCCATCCGTTGGATATGTATATTATAAACACTGCTGATCTCAGCGCTTGTGAATCAACCGGATTGCTTGTCAAATCGAAGCACTAATCATAATATGAGTATAATTACAACATATACAAGGAACTATTAATTAGCCAAATTTCTTTACTCCGTACGTTTCAGAATGATCATCGACCGCAATTTTAGTCAAATAGAAGATGTAGCTCTAATTATCGTAATATAAGCATAATTATAGCGAATAATTTTATTGAAACATATTAACCCTAACGTATCAAGAACCCATCAATTGGATATGTACATTATAAACCATATTGAATCCCTACATATATACGAGCATTTAGTTATTAGTAAAAGCGTCCCATCGTTGAAGTTTCTCTGACGTTTTACTGAATGTTCCATCAGGGTTTATATATGCTATATAAGCCAACGGCAAAGCCCGTGTAGCCTGGTAAAAATGCAGTTCAAAGTTCGAATTTAGAAATTTAAACAATAATATACATAAAAGATGTACACAAAACCTCGCAATAAACAGATCCAATAATGTCCAAAATTGTGTACTCTTTAACAGTCCTTGCTACAGATGGCTTCCCGCGTGATGGACATATCCTTGCGTTGGTATACAAATTGAAGACTACGCTATAATCATAATATAAGTATAATTATAACATATACAAGAAACTATTAACTAGCCAAATTGCCTTACTCCGTACATTTCAGAATGATCATCGACCGCAATGTTAGTCAAATAACAAACAATGTAGCTCTAATTATCATTACATAAGCATAATTACAGCAAATAATTTTTTACAGCGAAGAATTTTATTGGAGCATATTAACTTGAAATTACCCGAAACCCATCAATTAGATATGTACAGTATAAACCATATTGAATCCCGACACATATACGAGCATGTATTTATCAGTAAAAGCGTCGAACTTTTGAAGTTTCTTCTTTGAAGCCCGTGCAGCCTGATAAAAATGCACCAAGTTCGAATATAGAAATTTAAACAATAATATACATAAATGGTGTACACAAAATCCCAAAATTGTGTACTCTTCAACAGTCCTTGCTACAGCTGGCTTCCCGCGTGATGGACATATCCTTGCGTTGGTATACACTACATTTATTGCGTGGGGTACCACTGTTGTCACTTGTATCTGGAAGATCAACAAAATAGACCGCGTAGAGGCGGACCACAAATATCAAGACCAAGACCACGGATGACTGGATAAGAATTCCAAGAGCGGAGTAGTAATCCTGGAGAGAAGAATTCGATGAGGCGAAAAAGAACGCTGGGGTGAATGCCGTGTTTACTACCAACGTACTAAACACACTGAAGGCGATGAAACGAGATTGGTTGTAATTGGCTGGAAGATTTCTGGCGCAAAACGCGAAGTAGCAACATCCTAGAACAACAAATAAATCCCAGGCAAGTTGCCCTATTCGATGGTTTTCTGACACCGAACACATTTTTTCGATAAATGGTCTTCCCTTGGAGGGCTTTACTGTTTCAATTTCAGGTGGTTCCGTGGTGAGCCAAGCGATTGCCCAAATCAACTGTAAAAAAAATATTTAAAAAATAGTCATCACTAGTCATCAGCAATGCGTTACCAATCTGAACGTTGGGCTACTAAACGCCAACTCGTTACCAACGTGCACAAAACAGGCTTTGCGCTTATGCGTCATCCTCGTTGGCTGCTCATCCACATATAGACAGACAGACTCCATACGAAAAGACATGAGAAACCAAATCAAGGGCGTTTGCGCGGATATGGAACGTAGATCGTTCATATTGTTGTAGAACAAAAACTATATATATATATATATATATATATTATCTCATAGTCCCGTGGACCTTGGTCAGGATACACACCAGCCATCCGTGGACACACCTGATATATACCTTTCTTGCCGATCTAAGGTTGGTCCACGGTTTGAATGCAAATGGTCAAGTGTATGTGCGTATGCTACGTGCAAACCGTGGACACCTCCAATCGTGGGCACCTCCAACTGCGGGCTTGGTGTATGTGTTTACAAACATGCAAACATGGATTTCACCAGGATACACACCTGCTAACTGTGGATACATCTGCAAAAGGTTAGAATAACTGCATATTTGGCACGTAGAAGGGCCAAATAATGGCGCCATTTAACTTTCAGGCAGATCATAGTGGGTCCACAGTTGGATAGTTAAACACACACGTCCTCGATTGCAGGTCATTACAAGTATGTGTATATGTATGTGTGTGAGTGAGCACATTTTTGTGAGCACAAAGTTTCAAAACCGCTTGACCAATTAACTCAAAGTTGGTAGGTAGGTGCCCTATGAGGCAAATTTGTGCCTCGCTGATATTTGGTCATGGGTCAAAGATCAAATCAAGTAAAAAATCAAATTTACCATGCATGAGGTCAAATGTTAAATTGTAATTGTTAAGCGGAACTTTTGTGGCGAAAACTCCTCCTAAAACGCTTGGCCGATTACTCCAATTTGGTAGGTATTTGCTTATGAGGTAAACTTGTGCCTCGCTGAGACGTGAAGTCAAAGGTCAAGGGTCAAAGGTCAAATCAAGTAAAATCCTATTTTTAGCTATATCTTCTAGTGCAAAACTCGGTTTTACATGCAATCTTCACAGTTGTAATAGGCATATAAGATGTTTTAATAGAATTTAAAAATACGCTTTAAGAAATGGTCAAAGGTCACGAGGCCAAAGGTCAAATTATAGTTTTTAAGCGCAAAGTTTGTGGCGAAAACTCTTCCTAAACCGCTTAACCTCAGAGTTGGTAGGAGCTGTAAGGAAAACTTGTGCCTCTCTGAGATTTGGGGTCAAAGGTTAAAGGTCAAATTAAGTAAAAATATATCTTCAGTTATAATAGGCATAATATGTTTTAATATAATTTAAATATACGCCTTACGTAGAGTCAAATGTAACAACTCACAAAAGGTCAAAAGACAAAATATTTCACTTTGCATATTATTGAGCTGTAGTTGTAATATCAGCCATTGGACAAAAAACTGTCTAATTAGGAGTTAGGGATCTGTAACTCTGTGGTTTGCCTTCTTGTTGATCTTTTATACCGCATAATAACAAACACGTTTTAAGTCTACATTCAAACCGCCACAGGAAGATTGCCATTTCAAACAAAATTACTGAAACCACGGTATGCTTAATTCAAACACATAATGTCTAACAAAAGGTTTACCCATTATACTGTTATGATTTGCCAACCCATTAGTTGACGGATTATTAGTCGCATTTCAATACTACTAATTTACGTACTGGGTCTCGTAAAGTGTAAACTTTCCTGATTTAGACTCTCCAATAGTACAGTGGTATTAATTATACATATGCGACTCATTTGCCGACTAATGAGTGTGAAAGATTTGTATTGAAAGAACGGTGTAACAATACTTAAGCTTAATACTTTATTAAACAGCTGCGTAACGGGCAGCCTGCTGAAATAATGTATATTTTGATGTTCCATAAGTATAAGAGGACGCACATATTTCCTGCCCATCCCCTCAAAAAGTATAATAATAATAAAAATTAATAATTTGGTTAGGATACTTACTGGCACTAAAGACAAACAAAGAGTGATCCAAATTTGAGACTTTGGTCTGACAAAACTCGGTCGTTTGATGGATTTCCTTCCATCCGTAAAAATACGATACAGACGTATCGTTATTGTTGCGATGGATACATATATTAATGATGTGGTAACGTGGGGCACAATTCTTCGAGTATGCAGGTGATTTTGCTTGGTTGAGTCATGTAGAGAACAGCAGAAAGGTAACTGAAGAAAATACCGACAAGGATAATGTAACTCAGTTCACGACTCGAGGCTTTAATTAATTTTTCTTCTCGCTTTTG
>JAODAF010652195.1:0-12789 GCA_027574765.1 Molpadia intermedia
TCAAGTAAAATCCTATTTTCGGCTATATCTTCTAGTGCAAAACTCAGATTTACATGCAATCTTCACAGTTGTAATAGACATAAGATGTTTATGAATCAATAGACTTTGAAGAAACTTGGTAGGTAGGTGCCCTATGAAGTAAACTTGTGCCTCGCTAAGACTTGGGGTCAAAGGTTAACTTAAGTAAAATCCTATATTTGGCTATATCTTCTAGTGCAAATCTCGGATTTATATGCAATGAAGATACACTTTAAAAAAGGTCACAACTCATGGTTAAAGGACACTTGATGTAAGTTGAGTTGTAGTACACCAAAAACGTCTAATTAGGAATTAAATTAGAAATTTGACGATGAGATCAGCAACTCCATGGATTGCCCTCTTGTTTGTGCTTTTTACATGACAAAAAAAGGGCTAAAAGGCCCCAAAACCAGTCAATAGGAGAACCAAAAAACAAGGAATCCCAAGAAAAAAACACAGCCACCACCACAAGAAACACCAAAGGAAACAGGATCATAACATTACAAAAATATGCATCTACACCCAAACCAAGGGCAAACACAAACTCAAACGCGGTATATGCAAACTCCATCAACTACAAAACATATATTAATTTTAAAAATTTAAATTAAAGTTGTGAATTATTTGTTGGGTGATAGTGGGTACTTCTCTTTAGTGATGACATAAAACACCTCATTTAACTATTCCTCTAAGCAAGGAACCATAGTGCCCTTGGGCTCTTGTTTAGCCTGCCGTGTTCGTCTGTCTGATATTATTATTTTTTAAGACAGATCCATTGAGTAATATAATTTGAATCAACAACATTACGCCTATACTCACGAATCACGATGTGATATAACATTCAACCTTGTAGACCTGGAGAGTGGAAGCCCTCACCCCTCCATGCACCCCCACCATTATATTAACAATAACTTGTGCCGCAGTTGCGTTAATTTAGTTGACTTGCGAAAATCTCAGGAGAAAATCTATATCCGCGATGTGCGTCAATAACTAGTCAGCTTTATTGTGCAACACTCAATAATGTCATTAGAAATAGGCCCAATTATGTATAGGCCCCCTGGCTACGAGCATGTTGGGGAATTAATAATTTTCTCACTTTCCTAATTGTTTTAGGCAAATATGGATAGTCAAGCTCTAGTACTAGGGGAACTAAATCTTCTAATGAGGAATAGCCGAGTTGAAACAGGGGTTGGGTTGGGGTAGATGTGTGCTGAAGTCAGTATACGGTACCTCACGATACCAGGAATCTATAGTATTTTGATAATTGATGCTTGTATTTGTGTAATCTGTATACCGACCCAGTACCGTACGTGTGGTACCGATCGAGATGATATCACGAAAGCAGAGCTAAATTTCAGGGGAGACCTATTACTACTAGGCCTACTGTATAATTGGCCTATATACTACTGTATATCCCAAAACAAGGACCAATAACTGAGAACGAACCTAATTGAGATTACATTTTTTTATATTATATATTACAATTAAACTCCGTCGTCATTCATCTTTCAAAAAACTCATCTTACTATTATTATCGATTACGCCGTCATCACAGTGTATATGGGGCTTTTCACAGGGGTGGGTGTCAAAACAATACAAAACTACTATGTTCTTCTTGTTATTCTGTAGCGGCTATGTCGGCAGAGAGTGAAATATGAAAGGAGGCGTGCGCTAAAATAATGTTAGGAACGGGGGCATCACAGCATATATGGGGCTTTATCACATGGTGTGTGTCAAAAACAGTCCAAAAATATTATGTTCTTCAAGTTCCTGTTATTCTGTAACGGCCATATCGGCAGAGAGTGAAATATGAAGGGAGGCGTGCACTAAATTAATTTTAAGAACGGATCATCAGAGCGTATATGGGGCTTTATCACATGGTGGGTGTCAAAAACAGTCCAAAAATATTATGTTCTTCCTGTTATTCTGTAACGGCCATATCGGCAGAGAGTGAAATATGAAGGGAGGCGTGTACTAAAATAATTTTAGGAACGGGGCATCAGTGCGTATATGGGGCTTTATCATATGGTGGGTGTCAAACAAAAACAGTCCAAAAATATTATTCTTCAAGTTCCTGTTATTCTGTAACGGCCATATCGGCAGAGAGTGAAATATGAAGGGAGGCGTGCATTAAAATAATTTTAAGAACGGATCATCACAGCGTATATGGGGCTTTATCACATGGTGGGTGTCAAAAAGCAGTCCAAAAATATTATGATGTTCCTGTTATTCTGTAACGGCCATATCGGCAGACTGAGTGAAATATGAAGGGAGTAATTTTAGGAACGGAGCATCAGTGCGTATATGGGGCTTTATCACATGGTGGGTGCCTATGCCTATGCCTAAATAGCATATGCCTGCGGGATGTCTCCATGCTCAGATCGAAAGATTATTTTAGGGCCCATCCATCAAAGTACAAATTTATGGTCAAGTTTCTTCAAAATCTCATATTTTTACGATTTATTGCAAAAGTATCGATAAATAGCTTTATACTATCAAGGAGAGGAGTTTTGGAATAATATTTAGAATTTATATAATTTTTGGTTTTTGTGACCTTTGACCCAGATTTTGGTGGACATACTATAAATAATATTTACAATTATATGTATCACGGGCAGAACCGTAATACTTCCGGAAGCAGAGATAGGGACGATCTCCATATATCGTACAAAAGACTGGACACGCATAAAATATAAGATTTGCGTCGGGGTTAGGGGTTCCATTTACAATTCGGACTGTAAACAGCTAGGGTTTTAATACTAAACATCGGTCCTTCCATATAGAAATCTTGGTGATAGGCAAAATCACCTGACTACTTTAGCCCCCTCCCCTCCCATATTTCACCCCTCCTTTCCAACTTTTTCCCGAAAGTCGGACGGAAAAAATAATGTATGCCCAATATGAAGATATGACAGTTACCTCCAATGAGGCACATTTACTAGCCACTCATCCCTTTCCCACTCCAGAACGTATTCCCCTATATCACCTCAATTATAACTTGATGACGCCACTGATGCTACTACTATTGCCTTATGCTGGAATCAGGTTTTGGAATATCGGGCCGCAAATATTTTGTATTTTCATATCCGCCCCTACCATTACGTAAAACAACTATCAACTCCCCAATTTTGCTATATCAGGGAAGGAGAAAGTACCCTCACAAGACGACTCTTCTCACACTTCCCACATTAACTGTTCGGAACTTAATATAGCATATAGCATTTGTTTCCCTCCATGCCGGACGACCGCTCCGCTTTTTCTTTCCATGATTTCCGACGGTAAACAGCTATAGGATTGTAATATTAACTTCCCAGCGGTCCTTTCACGGGGCATGAGCGGGAGGGGTAAGTTCACCGCCGTCTACCCTACCCAAGCCCCCTCCTCGCATGGCACAAGCATCCCCTGAATGTTTCGTAAGAAAAAACATATGATTTGTATATATGACAGTTACCTCAAATCATAGAGGCACATTTGTCACCCCATCCACTTTCATGAAACAGCCCCTCCTCTACCACCCAAACCAACCAAAATGGAAAGTTACGACTCATGATCTGGTGATTAGATAAAATGACAAGTTGGCCTACCTATGTACCGGTATTTTATTAATACGCACTAGATAATTAGCCCCGGACCTGTACTTGAAGGAGATGTTGCATTATGATGCCTCTTGCCATGGGGATGCACAGCAGGATATCAGACGATAGTGTTGGAAAAATAATGCCTGATCCCTGGCGGGTCAATTAGCGCACAAACATACGCTTTTATTATCCTTGGACCCAAGCCTGAGGGCGGATCCAGAAGGGGGAGAGTGGGCGACCGCCCCCCCCCCTTACGGCCGTACACAATAGACACCTACCCCATATTGGTCACGCAAACAAATCATTCCACGACAACGATCCCCCTTACAGCTTTTTCTGGATCCGCCCTTGCTCGGACCCCCTCCCATACTTGACTCCACACACGTAGAGAGGTGGAGAACCAATTAGGCATATAAAACCTCCGGCTATAGAAATATAAATGAAGAAACCTATATACAAGGCAATATCGTCGGATGTTCTAAAGTATATAGGAATGCATAGGTGTAGCAGGGGGAAGGTGGAGTGAGGGGCACCTCAGTTCCAAACATACATATGGCTCCAACATGGCAGGATTAGATCTAGCTATATAGCTTAATATTATTTTGGGTGTCGTCGTTAGGAGGTGGACGGCGGGGTCATACGTCAATTTGTTTAAAGCGTTATGCTTAGAGTTACGTTGGAAACATATACCCAGGGTATACAATTCCTGTTTATTCCTCGTGGGATTCAGCATCATAACGTTGATAATTGGTTAGAACATCAACAAAAACTTCGGAATCCATGGCTTAACTATCGCAATAACAATTATTAAGGTAGCCTATTTGTTATTAACAAGGGTATGGGTCACACCTCTGTGAGATGCCCTGTTTATGTTTCAATAACAGATCACACCTCTTTAGATGTTCAAGTTAGCGGTTGGCTGCACAAGGTCAGTGCCCTAGTCATTGTCAATCAGATTTAGGAACTAGCTATATCAGAGTTTGCCGCCACTGTCGCGAACAGAGAGCTAGGGAGAGGAAAGAATAAGCCACATGATTTGATCATCACGGAGTAAGATACATGTTTTTGTGTACGTCATATATACGTGCATATCCAGCGTTGCATTCTATTACTTTTCTGTCATTTTGAATTGACTGAACTATTATTTTCTCAGTTGTTGTGGATGGACGAAGAAAATTTCGATGAATCACTGTCTACCATTTTCGACGAAGATGGGTCGTTTATGTCTGCTTCCTATCTTGGTAGTAGTTTTGTGGAAACGGAAGGCGCAATCGATGAACCCAAATCTTCGAACCATGAAGAGAACAGCAGAGAATCACCATCCCCGTCTTGTATTGTTTCGTCTACCCCAAGAAAGTTTAGAATGAATGACTCACTCGCAGTATTAGACGAAGATGATTCACTTCACATGTACCTTTCGTCGCCTGATTATATTTCATTACCGACTACAATAGGCAAATGTGAAAATAGACCACGGCATGTTGCGTCTTCTCTACTGGGAGACCTCTCTAACAATCAACCAGAACCCCAATGTTCTAGGGATCAAATAGAAGATGATACCCCGCCTAAGCTAGGCCTATGTCTTTCTTCGTCGGATTCTGAAGCAGATAACATGACTGTCACAGCAGAAATGACAGATTCGAACTCGGTAACTAAGACCAACAAAAGAATGAAACGTAGTAATGCCATGAAGTTGAATGTTCGTGCAGATACTGTTTGTTGCCCAGATGCATGCATGGAATTGTTCTCGACATGTGATCTAAAGCTTACTCGAGAAAAACTTGAACACAAGACTAAATCTGAAACCAAACAGTTTTTAATGGACGTGATAAGAAATGAAACTACTTTGACAAAAGAAGGGGGGAAATGTAGAATTCGTACGAATTTTAGAATTCTATGTAAAAAGGTTTGTCCAAGGGCGTTTTGCTTGATTTACAACGTAAGTGAGTGGAAGTACCGCGACTGCATTGCTAGAGTAAAGGCAGGCAATTCGTCCGCGCATTCTATGAGAAACCGCAGGATTGGGAATCGCGAGAAGACTACGTCAGCCCTGGCGTGGATGACTACATTATTTAAGCGAATGGGCGATTACATGCCTCACAAAGACATCGTACAACTTCCTCACTCGTGGTCCAAAAGGTATCTATACAATCGTATGCGGAAGGAGATGACAATCCATAATGAAATCAAACCGAACGTTATTTCATACGAGCATTTTACAAGGATTTGGAAAGCCAACCTATCGAATTATGTTATCTCGAAGGTGAGTTGTTTGTTTAATTGAAGAAAAAAAAACACATGGGTATCGAAGGTCGAAGTTTACAAGTGGGAGAGGGGTTTAAGGAAAAAATGGCAAATCGAAGTTATTTTCTCAGCTACGCCGTTATCATCGTGAATATTGTAACTAACAGTTTCTAACAAGTGATTTTGATATTATTCTCCGATACAAATAAATAACGTAGCATAAACCACAAAGATATGACATAATATGCGAGCACAAAATTATTCAAAACGGTGTAGCCTATATTTCAAACACGCCCGTGTTCTTCTTCGAATTTAGTTAGCACAAAAAATAAAGGTGTTCGAATGTGCAGGTCTTTCAAGTCAATCATATCGGACGGCGAAGTAGACATATATAAGGCCTATTTACCACAAAATACAATAAAAAGCAATGAAATGTATGCAATTAACCTTCTTGTAAATTGTAAATTATGTTGTGAATTAGTTAGATATTATTCCGCATCGTTTCGAATACTAAACATAACTTTACTTATACATTATTTCATCATATGAACTTTTACTATCAAATACACCGTGATAATTAATAATAATAGGCGCGACGAAACTGCGCTGTACTGGGGCAAACTGCATCAGGGCGAAACCTGCTATAATGGCTGCTATATTTACATACCACACTCTGCTCTGTAGCGATTGCAGTTCAAGCATTCACCTTCAGATTGGCATCTTTGTATGTTTTAGGTTTGTGTTGTACAACACTTTCTTCGACCACTGTGATATCAAATTTTCGTCATCGATTTACATTTTGCGATTTTCAGGCTCAGTTGTCAAATGAGAGCTTTTGATTGGCTAGAGACAAGCGTTGAAGCGCCAAAAGTTAGACACTTTTCAACTATGATTTTAAAGCGCAGCGCTCCGCGGCTCAGCGGGCGTCCGGTGTGACCACCTTAAACTATGTCCTATGTTTGACGGCGTTCGATGTTACCGCACATTTATGCTTACCCTAACCTTGATGATAATCACATCACTATGATAACTATAGAAATTATCGCCTTCTTTAAACTGCTACACATTCTAGCCTAGCATTTTAATTTAGCATTTCGTAACATAGTATCTTGGTCACCTCTAATTTTGAGAATGATGGTCAAAACTCAAATAGGCCTAGCCTACATCTAAAAATAATTGCGAATGACATGCATTCCTAACAGTGGAAAGTTTGGATAAATGATTCGATACGTAACATTAATGTGAGCAGAAAAGGTACGGTAAATGCATTTACAAATTACATGCGCGGCTCTGTTCAACATTGTAAGACCGATCGCCTAAAAATGTATATCCTAATATTGGTAACGATGTAGCCTAACGTTTACTAGCCTAGCCTATGCCTAGACTACTTTGGCTAGCCTAGTATTAGTGTAGTAGGCTAGTACTACTACTACTAGCATATTATAGTGTGTCCCTGGAAATTCGAACGGACATGGAAGTTCGAACACCCTACTAAAAACATTTAATTTGACAACAACTGACACTAGGCCTAAACACCATTAATATAAATAAACAGGTGTAGGCTAGGCTATTTAGTATTTGGCTTAAGAAATAATGTAGGCTAGGCTAGTATTAATGGCATGCTGGACGTTTCGCCCAACCGCCGTTTCACCCAACTGCCTTTTCGACATGCCTGGACATTTCGCCCAGGGGAATATTTATTGGTGGTGTGGAAGAGGAATGTAAAAAGAATTGGGACTGATGGGGAAGAGTGGAGAAAGAGGAATTTTAGTAACGAGTGTCGATGACTAAAATTCTGATTTTCCATTTGTCCCGAATATACCTTTACTACAGATTTAGAATACACCCTTTACTGAAATTCTATTCATTAATTATTTCATCTCCGTTATTTGTTACTAAAATTCCGATTTTCCATTTGTCCGAATATACCTTTACTACATATTTACTAATACACCCGTTACTGAAATGTCGCAGACATCAGTCCTACTTCCTTCGATCTACATTACTCTTCCTCGATAAATATTCCCTTGGGCGAAACGTCCAAGCTGGTTGGGCGAAACGTCCAGGCTGGTTGGGCGAATCGTCCAGCGGGTTGGGCGAAACGTCCAGGCAGGTTGGCCGAAACGGCGGTTGGGCGAAACGGCGGTTGGGCGAAACGTCTAGAAAGCATAAATTGTTGAGCTTACAAGAGTGCAAGATTAGGCTAGTAATGAATGTGCAGGAAAAAAACAGCCTAAATTGGAAGAAAATCAAAACTAAAATGAGTTTAGCCTAGCCTATTCAATTTACTTTTTTATTTTGTTTCTACTTTTTGACTGCCAGGAAAATTTCAAAACAGTCCTTGACTGAAAAAGTAAAGACAGAAGAAAATTTGTTCAATGAAGAATTAGAAAGGTTAAAAGCAGAACAACAAAAAGCAGAGGAACGGAGGAAGAGAGAAGATGAAATCATACAAGAGAAGCTAAGAGAGCTAGAAAGACGGAAGAAAGAAAATGAAGAACAAGAAAGAATGGTTTGTATACTTTTAGTTCCTGCAGGTATGCAGTAGAGTATTCATTGAGGTGAACTAATTAAATCGAGGCATGGAAGCAGTACAGGTAGGTATAACCAAGACATGGGCAGTACAGTCAGGGAGCTAGGACATGGGCAGTACCAGCAGATCATATTCTGGGCATGGACAGTACCATCGGGTACATGTAGCCAGGACATCATGGGCAGTACCGACAGATCATAGTCTGGGCACGGACAGTACCATTGGGTACATGTAGCCAGGACATCATGGGCAGTACCAGCAGATCATAGTCTGGGCATGGACAGTACCATCGGGTACATGTAGTCAGAACATCATGGGCAGGTGGGGGAGGTACAGACAGGTAGCATGTAGACAGTACGATCACTTTGAGCAGACATACCATAGATCATGCAGGCAGAAAATACTGCTTAAAATGTATTTGATCCACCCAGGCAGGTTTTACAGTAAATCAACATTCCTGCTTTTCATACAGTTTTTGAAGTTGCAGATAATATGATTCGGTGACAGAAGAACCATGAATCCACTGTGGTAGATATTTTTGGAAATAAATAGAATAAATATAACCAAAAAAGAACCATGGTGAGTCCTGCTCATAGTGACTGCAGTAGGTATTCAGGAGGATAATACATGCAGGTATAGTATACAACTCATTTCAACAATTATCCTTAATGATTTCTTTTTCTCTTTTAGAGATTGGAAGAAGAGAGAATAAAAGAAGAGAAAGAAAGAGCTGAATATGAAAAGAAAGAGCTTGAAAAAGAACAGAGAAGGCAAGAGCAACAGGTTAATAAAATATGTTCATTTGACAAGGGGCATCGTCTGGGGTAATACAATCTTGACCATTGTGTCATAGGAATTCTGTGTCCATGTTAATTGTTTTTTTTTTCTCTTTTTTTCCGTTTTTCAGGAAGCAATTGAACGACGACTGGAGGCAGAGAGGAGAAGGAAGAGATTAGAACAGATCAGAGATAATGGGGAGGAGGACAGTCCTGATGAAGATCAAGAAACAGAGACAAACAACCAGGTTTGAAAAACACATTTCTCTTCAAATTGAATGTCAGTTTTATGCAAATATAAACATGGCTCCCTGAGTGGCTTAAAATGCATAAAAAGCATAAATTTACGTTGTTTTGTAAGTAAGCTTTGTCTAGTCAAAGAACATTGTGTATGAACTGTAAATTTGCCCAAATTACTTATTTTGTATACACTCTCTGTGTGGTATTAATCTGTTCACTGTGTCACCTTAAAGATGAGGTGACGATGATTGTCTAGGGCGGAGGAACTGGAATGAAATTATACTAAAAATGACAAAATACAAGAGTAGAAA
This sequence comes from Molpadia intermedia, assembly GCA_027574765.1. NCBI lineage: Eukaryota > Metazoa > Echinodermata > Holothuroidea > Molpadida > Molpadiidae > Molpadia > Molpadia intermedia. Next base: position 9,701 of record JAODAF010652195.1, read on the forward strand.
CTTAAATAAATATGTATTAATAACTTTCAAATTATAAAGGTCAGTACACCTTACCCTTTACATGTGTACGGGTATACATGCATAAATCAACAATTATTCATGATAATAAATTGTGGGTATATAACTATATATAAATTCTCATTACAATATGCACTGGGTGACCAACACTCCCAGTCACTGACTATACCTAATCAATCATGACTAACATTTTCATTCTTTGCATATAATATGGATAGCGTTCACCCCGCAATGTATGCTTTATGAATAACGTTTTCCCTGCAAGGTATATTGATTGAATGAAACAGCTTCTCAAACTGGGGTTCAACAACCCAAGTACCAAAGTAAAAACAGATTTACAACAATACCTCTATATTTAACCTGTGCAACATTTAAATAGCATTATTGATCTAACTACTGTACCTGTGCCTGTAGCAAGATTAATCAGCAGTGGTTTGGATGAAATGTTCATAAATTTTAGATGATCCATATTTTGTTTGTCACAAATTCATCATGAGTGGGTGGATCATAACAGGTTACCATGGTAAGTAGCTTGTAATCATGACATCTCATCATGTTGAATAACTTTGTTGGATTAAAAATGAAATAATATTAAAATGACATTAAATTACTTTACAGTCCTTGTTGTTTTGAAGTGTGAATATTTGGGCATCATGCTGTCGGAACTACTAACTGCCGTTTTCTGTCATTATGTCAATGACATCTTATTAACATGCTGTTCTGTAACCATATAAGTAAGTTAGAAATAATGTACATGTTAAAGTACAAGGCATTCATGAACACATATGTTGTTTTAACAAATGAACCTTTCTCTTGCATCACCGTTTGCTGACAGGATAATCCAAAACAAACTGAAGAATCCAAACAAACAGACGAGAAAGTGATAGAACCAAAAGCCAGATCAAGCCCCGAACCTGACCTGGTTGCCATGACGAAAACAAACCAGACCGAGACACCCACCGAGAGTTCATTCCCAGCACCTGTTGCCCCTCCAAGACGAAGGAAGAAGAAGAAAGTGGATGAAGGAATCAAGAAACCAGACTCTTTGTTGATCGATACTACGACTGCCACGATGCCAGGCACTCTTTCAATTGATAGTATGTCCATCTCTTCGGTACCAACTGTAAGTTCTTTAACAAATATTGTTGATTGATTGTACCACAGTCATGAAACCTTGCACTCTTTTAAGATTCATAAGATCTTACCACATTTTTGGATTTGGTTCATCTTCTATGGACTACCAGCAGTTGGCTAGATTGAAAAGACTTATTGTTAAGTTTTGTAGAGTTTCTTCTTGGAACCCCCACTGGAGTTTGACAAATTAAAATAACACTGTACAAAAATATGTGCCCTTCCGTAATCAGACAAGCTTGTAAAGTACAGTAGTCCGATTACTTTACCCTTTTGGATCCCCAAAAAGTAATGGTTTCCATCAAATTTTACCAGGTGGGTAGATTATTTGTTATTTTGACAGTAAATTACAGTAAAATTGGTCTCTTAGCAGCATGGAAATATGTCCCACATGCTACTGCTAATGAAACCTCTGTATATGATGAATTATAGATACCTGCTGATGATGTTATCTATGATGGGGTATCATGACCCCAAACTGCTAGTTTTTACCAACACAAACATGTAGTACTATACACACTAATGAATAGGGATATATGATGATTTTATAGATACCAGCAGATGATATCAGCATGGCTTCTGATGTGATTAGTGTTGGTGATGGACTACCAATTGAACCAAAGGATGTGCTAACACCAACCACAACCATTGAAAGTATAACCAAAGAACTGGAACACAGCCTAGACCTTGCAAGTGCAGTGCATGGTGGAGTAGTGGTTCATCATATGGTGAGTATGATTATTCAAGCACCCATCATGCTTCAACATGGCAGTGCGTCCTAACTCTTTGGTAAGTTTGGAGTAAAATGACCAAAACTTTACCGGTAACAAATTATTGTTTGAAAGGTGAGAATTAATATAATTGCTATTTTTTCTGTTTGAAATCTTTGTGGTTTTTCATGAATTCAATGGATGCTGTTATTGCTGGATGATGTTAGGACATAATAAATACTTCATATTCATGTATAAATCACAAATGTGTAAGTCTAGTGGATGACAATAACATTTTGAGTTTACATATACGGAATAGTAAATATTGCTATATGACATACTTTAATATTCCTGTTTTCTTCATGTTAATGTCTGCATATTCATAGGCATATTTAAATAATCTTGTTAAAAGTGAAATGCATGCTAAAAAACATCTCAATAAGAAAAAACCTGACTATTTTACCATCGTTCCTGATATGTGGCTAGAATTGTTATAAGAATCACAAAGGTATTGCCAATAATATAAATTTTCTTTGATCATAATTTGTTTTCAGGACACCCAGAGCATCAAAGGAGATTCCAAGTATCAAGTCGAGAGAGCAAGGAAAGGGAAAAAGGGCTATGAGAAGAAAAACAATACTCCGGATGCAGAGACACTAATGCAATATGATAACTTAATGAAGGAGGGTATATCAGCACAGGGTACGCAACTGACAGATGAGGTAAGTTAATGACACTGATAGGTATGTGAAGCGTTACTCCTACTTGGGGTCTCCTACCTATCTCTAGTATTATTAAACATCTTCTTTGACTTGATTAGTGTCATTGATTAGTTTATTATTGAGCAGTATAGATTCTATATATGAATGGTTGATGGATCACAATCATCTGTTTTATTTAATAGGAAGTCTTGGCTCTGGTGATGGTGAAGAATTTAGACACTGGGGAGAAGGTGTCCTTACTGAAGGCCGAGGAGAAACTACCTAAATGTGTAAACCCACTAGCTCTGCATATCATGAGACTCACATCGGAGTATGTTAGGTATGTCTTAGAGACATCTTCCTTTATCTTCCATTTTAGTAAGGGAAGTTACATCAGCATTATTTTTAGGGCTCAACCGATAATCGGATCGGATATCGGATCGGGCCGATAGTTGGCAATATCGGCAAAATATCGGATCGGCAAAAATATGAAAACTTCATCTGCCGATGTTTGCCGATGTTTTCAAAT
>JAODAF010652306.1:0-12788 GCA_027574765.1 Molpadia intermedia
AAATTTTAAATGCAACGGCTATTTACTGCCAAAAATTTCTGAGCAGAAATGATTTATCATTAATAAACAAGCTTCAGATAGTATTAAATATTATTTTCTAGGCCGATGTATTTTAGCAGGGAGGCTGGAGTTCCCCTTTAAGAAATTGTGTCTACGCTTTCCAAAGTTGTAGCTCAGTCCCTATAAACCTTCCCAATACTCATTTGGTAATATGGTCTATGGGAACAGACTTACAGTTTGTTTTATATTAAAATAGTTTCAAGATGGTAGCCAGTATCAGTTATTAAAGTCCTAATTTACAGTCCTGAAACCTGAATGCATATGACTTGTCTTAGACTACCCTAGATGGGCTATAAGTGAAAACTTATGGCATGCAATAATTCTTCAGACATCAAGGAACGATCACGTCGGAATCACCAATGAAGAGTTATAAAACTTAATAAATTGTGTCTACACTTTCCTAGGTTAGGCCTGTAGCTCAATCTTGATACACACTGTAATCTTTCCCAATGTTTGCTAATATGATCTGTGGGCACAGACCAAGTTTTCATGATGGTAGTTGAAAGCCATCAAATTGTGGAACGTTAACCTAGAATCATCAGTTACTGAAGGTGTCCCAAAACATGAATGTACATGACTTGTTTCTGACTACACTGGATGAGCTATGTTTCTGAACTCCCAAAATGGCCCAACACCAAAGTGTTCTAGTTTCATCAAAATTCCTCTAAGCCTGTACGAGAAGAATATATAGATGAAAACCTTTTTGCATTTGCCATACTTTAAACCTGTACTGAGCAGTTTTGATGATGCAAAACTGTATCGACGCTTGCCCAGATATCTGGAAATAGCATGGTCTGATGCAGCATCCATAGGCTGTTGACCACATGACAGCAATCAATGGAATTCCTCCTCAGCTTTCTCAAATATTCCGATAAACGTGTGTGTCTTCTTGCTCGAAAAGAGACCATACATGGATCCAAGGGAAAGGTGTCATGGGTCACGTTCCCTGGTTTATTCGCCTATTTTGAATCACTACCCAAATGATCATAACCACCAATTTTTATCAACATCAATATATTTATATGGAAGAAGCATTTGCAACAGTTTCAAAGAATTGACCTCAAATGACCACTAGATCACCTGTGATCTCAAATACCTGAACGATATGTGATATAAAGCACTATCCAACAATTTGACCACAAATTGTTTATATGGGAGAAGAATAATTTTTACCTTCCTGAACATCCTACGCACAACCCAACAATCATCATGACCAACTTTCATCAACGTCCATTTGTTTTTATGAGAGAAGATGCATTTAAGCATTTCCAAACAATGACCTCAAATTCCTGAAACCCTCTACCCAATGATCATTATGACAAAGACCAACTTTCATCAATATCCATTTGTGAAGAAAAACCTGCATTAAACTTAAAATTATATTTTGATAAATTCCTTCGAAGGATGACGCTTCAATTAAGTTTTTTCAAAGATTTTAAGAGCAATTTAACCTGATAATTTATTATAGGCTAGTAATATCTGTATGCATCGCAAATTTTACTATGCATCTTTTCCCCACATGTGATTAAATATCATAGTTTATACACTAAATAAGCCTGTCCATTCATGAATATTGATGAGCTTGAATATATTAATTAAATAAGCATTTATACATCAACTGATACAACCATACTAGGTATGGGATACAGGGGTGATTGAACATATAACATTTGTTATTGTTACTTGATGGTTTATTGTTAAGCCCTGTTCATTCATTAATAATAATATTCACGGAATGTACACCCAAAACAATAGGTCACATCTAGGGCATCTACATGTCAAGAATGATGTTCATCCAACACATCAGTGTAACCTGGAAAATCCCTTTCATGAAGCAACTGGTTCAATGAGTAAAGCCACTGTCAGTTTTATGTCTGCTATTAAATTATATTCTAATGTGCTTGTGAATATGGCTAATCAGACCTTCTAATATTCCTTTGGTCTTGGAGGACATGATTTGTCATGAGAACTTTAAAACACTGCATGATGTGTATCTTGTAAGTAAACCACTAATTCATTATTAATCTCTTTTAAAAGATGCTGGACACATCAGGCCAAAATGATGTGTTCTGACACTGCCTGTGATGTAACTTTTAAGGGCTTGAAATGAATGAATTGTGTGGAGTAGTTTGAGTAGGGCTTGGGTGTACTATCTAACCGTAACTATCTAAAGTTGATTTTTCTGTGTTCGTTTGAAATGACAAACGGTTCAGGTAACACTTAATAATGTGTTACAGTGCTTAAGCACTCATTCTAATACTCACAAGTTTATCAGTCATGATCGGCACAAGTTGATGCATGGCATAAATTCAGGGTTATAATATGTGTTGGCTCAAGGTAATCCTGGCACTTTCGTCTTTTCATCTTTCCATTAGCTACATCTGGGACAAATTGCACATATTCAACAAGAGTAGCTTTTTAAGCATTGGTCGTAGGCAGCACTTGCCACCTGTTTGCAAGCGTCAGAATGTAAGGTAAAGGCGATAGGACCCACAATTAGAGACAAGAGCATCTGAAGAAACGGGGGATGGGGGAACACTTATGCATGTCCGTAAAAGCCACCAATTTCGTTCAAAAAGACAAACTTAGAGAATGAATTACAGGTAGAGCTGTAGGACCCACCTTTTGAGGTAAGCACATCCTCAGGAGGGGGGCCACCTATATGGTTTCCTATCACTGTTCCATTTCTTCCAAGAGGTAATGCATCAGTCCTTATATCAAGGTTTTGTGTGCCATCTGAGGGTTTTATTCCATCAATCGAGTTCATGGTCATAGGCCTCAATGCCTGTATGAAAGAGACGGGGGTCTGAGGTGTGTCATGACCAACGACATCCACTTCAATCATCTGCGAATCTTGCGAGTCGTTGTCAATCCTTTGCACAATAGGCTGTAAGCCTTGACTGTTCATCAGTGATTCTGATAACATCTCTTGCGTGGCATCGTCGTCCACAGTGATGTAATATGGTTCATCCAGATAAATGGGGTCAGCCGGGGGTAACAAAGGCAGTCGGCTGCCCTCCTGGTCTGGGGGCGGAGTCTTTGGCCTGAAATGCGGCCTGAGAAATTAAAAGAAGGAAATGATCTTAAATCGAGAGAAACTTTAAGTCTACTTTATCTCTTGATATAAGGGCATAACTTGTTTCCTTGCCATTGTTTTTTATCCATCGAGCTTTCTTCATTCCAAATTGGACTTGAAGCTAATTATTGGTTCTTCACAAACGTAAAGGGCTGCTTTTCCGTTCCCAATTGATTGAGAAAACTCCTCTTGGAGAAAAAGATTAAATTTACACCAGGCACAACCAAAAATCCATTATATGGTAAGAAAATCACTGAATTATTCATATAGTCTCTTTGAACACTTAAAAGACCCATTGTTATCTGGTCCATATGCTGTGGTTATAACATGCTGCTTTTGTCATATATTTCTTTCTGCTATTACAGACTACTTTATTTCCAGTGGCAAATGAAATCGCACTATCATCTATGACCACCAAGCACATATTACAGTCACTAGCAATGGGAGTCATTACATATAAAGTTCCACTAGTTTTAGTACAGTCTGGATGACTATGTCCAAGTGTGATGCAATCACAAGAGTCTTAGGGGTCGCAACTATTGAAACCATTAAAGGTTCGCTAAGCTACGATTGAAATGTTGCCAACCTTCCCTAAATACGCTAAAATTTTCTGTGACACCTGTGCTGTATGCCAATGAGGAATTCAGGTCTTTAAACAGGTCTATAAACACATATAATTGGCAAATATTGTGTATTATAAACAATACTACCTTTTTAAGCAACCAAACATGCAAATATTGGAATGAGTAGGTTACTCAGTAACATGTTTTTTTTTTATCTACTATGCATTATTTGTTGTTTGGATTCTGTATCACATGTGACCTTTGATATTTTATCACTTAATCTCTTGTCTTCTCGCTATGCACTTTATATCACTATTTTTGTTAGCTCCAATATCAATTACTCTATACTAGGCTTGGGCAACTCTTTTTGGAATTGAGTAACTCGCCGCCGTAGGATCGCGATTCCCATTGATGACATCATGAAAAATTTTCAATGATCCAAATATAGTTATTTTGAAGCAGTAGCTAGTACAGAATTGTTCCCAAATTTTTATGTCTTGAACAATGCAATGAACTGCGCTAGTTCAACAATTGATACAGAGGATTTGGTTTAGAATAGACCACGAGCTTAAAATCAAAAGTAAATGGGGGGGAAATACAGTATGATATCGAGTCCTACTCTGTGTGGAATCGTTACTAGATTCCCAGGTCGAGAATTGCGATTCCGAAGTAGAATCAAGTACTCGCTCAAGCCTACTCTATACTCACATTCTGCTTGCTTTGATTTCTTCCAAAATGTGATTAAGTGGAAGACTAAGTTGTTTATGTACAGGTCTGAATAGTGTCTTCCCGTCCTCGTCCTCCGTTCTGTGCGGTAACGGAGATTCCTCCTCTCGCGAGCAGTCCATATACTCTCCTTCAAATTCCCTTAAGTCTTCATTGAATGGAGTGTAAGCTCTATCCAGCAGAACCCTATGGTCAAAGATGAGAAAATATTTACTTGATTGTTCATGATATAATTAGCATTTACCATCAATGAACAAAGTGCAATATCTATCAATGGAGACAAAATCAGACGTTTTAGAAAATATCATAGTTGGTTGTTAACATCCCTTTTCACATGCCCCCCCCCCCAATAAGTGTCCCATTATGACCCAATTTGGTAGAATGATACCTAGATTACCCATAATCCAAATTCTCTTTCCCTTATAGCCCAACAAAGGCACCAAGTTTCATCATAATCCAATGTGTGTTTGGTAAGATTACCTTAAATGACCTTGGAACAGAAATTTTAACATTTTGAGTAAACTTAGTTTGTGATAAAAGCAGCATTGACATTTTCAACAATGACCCCATATGATCCGTCAATGAACTCATGACGTAATATATCTGAGCACTTACTGAATGTTTCATCAAAATTCATAAACAACAGTAGGATTATGCCACTGCTCATAATATTTAGACCTAATATTATGCTTTGAGTGCAGTCACCTCCACTAAAGTACAGAAGTACGAATTCTACATATTTCTTTCCATGTTCCATGTTTCTTTTAATGTTTTAGAAACTGTTCTACATTGATTTATAACCATTCATGTATACTACCATGTGGATTGGCTAAGTTTTAAAATATCCCTGGTAGCATTTTGAACACAATGACATATAAATGGCATTTGACCTAACATTCCTGAACACCACAAATGACCCGCCCCAAAGGATGATTGTGACCAAGTTTCATCAAACTTCCTAAAGCCTGTAAGTCTGTAAGAAGTATTTTATATAAGTGTGGCTAGACAGCCCTAACAAACCCTAAGCATGTGTTGTATCAAACTAAATTTCAAATTGTCTTTTACAATTTTAGATGGACTATGATAATGGTAACCTTACAGGATCATTTTCAAAATGCTGTCCAACCCCTCCAGACCAAGTACCGTAATGAATCCTTCAGAATACATCTAGATACAAGTATTACAAATGGAGGGAAATTATAGCTAGTAACAGTGATATCCAAGCCAACTTATATTTTCCAAGAAACCTTTTTCAAGTGAACATTACACCTCTAAAATATCATGAATGACATAAACATAAAGTAATAGACCATGCATCTACCATACATGTGGAGAATTTACATTATCCTTTGCAACAGTATGAATATTGACATCCCAAGATCCTAACTTACAATTCACTAGATCCCACCCATTTCTTTATACAAAATGTTTTGAAATTTCTTTACAAGACCATAGCTGAACTCAAGAATGGTCTGAATTCATTAGATGTGGGTAGAGGTTTCATGAAAGTCATACTTCGGGCTTCTCTGTACACATGTTACTAATAATACATTGTTGATGGGCCTGGGCAGGACATGTTGTATGGTAAATTAAGAATGTCAACTATATTTTACATTAAAGATTCAATAAAATCAGAATTATGGAGCATTGTCATAATGAAGGGTGTAATATTGTAATAAATACCACAAAAATCAAGAAATTTTTTCCACAAAATCTAGAAAATTAAGTCTCACACAATCTGGCCACCCTGGTCAGAGGCAACTAGTCAAACCATGATTGGACCAAACTACATCCTTAACTTAAATGGATTACAACTACTCCAAAAACAACCTGTTATCTCAACAGGTGAAGCACAAACCAGCTAGCCTGAGTTAGGGCAAACAAAGTTTCATGGAATCCACGAATTTCTATTTGAAAAATTGTGATATGGGGGGGGGGGGAGAGGGGTTGACCATTTACTTCATTTAAATATAATCTCAATTAACCAATAATGGTCATAACTTTAATTTCGCCATCAATTTTATTATTAAATGTAATCTCAATTAACCAATAATAGTCATAACTTTCATTTCGCCATCAATTTATTAGCATCCACTGGTCTGATTGGCTGGTTCATGGTACATTCCATTCATGGTACATTACTTACCGACCACCCCTGCCTATTCTTCTCCTGGCAAAGCCCACACATCGCCTTGGGACTCGGAGGGAGGTACAGCAGTATCTGTACCTCTTATCTTGCATACTTTTAGCTGATTCGTCTGAAGACCACGGCCACCCGGCGACCATCTCTGGTTGAGGCTAATAACAAAGATGAATTTTCGTCTTTTACAAATAATAATGACAGCTAGTCTTATATATACTTCATAATTCAAACTCAATTACCCCAAATTATATTAATTAATTAGCTATTAATCAAATATTTAGTGTTTTATAAATTCATTTTAAGAAATTAATATTAATATTAATATTTTTCCGTCTGTGACCCAAGGCTGAAATTTTGACATCTATTCATATTTTTCACTCCTTTTAAACCAGTGGCGGCGATTGCAATGACACAGAGTGGACGGTCGCAAGAAATGAATACTGGCACACTTTTGATGCAGTTTCGTTGACATTTTAGCCACTACAAAACGCCCCAAGCGCACCAAAATTTCACCTTCTGGCCGAAACCCCTAGCTCCGCCAGTTTTTAAAGTTAATGAAGACCATTTTAACTTTACCATCCTCAATATTTCAAATATTTTTTTAGATTGACATATTTGTGACTCATAAAGTGATGTCCAAATATTTACTTGTACATGTATCAAAAGTACATCCATCTTCCCTTTTGTAAGGCATGATATCATGCTAAGAACATGCAACCTTAAACTGAACCTGAACATGAACTCACCGCGTGGTAATTGCATCCCTTTTTCCTTTTGAAAGCAAAAAGTCCGTCTGGATCTTCCTCTTCCATATCTGTAGGAGATTGCACCTGATAACAAAAATAAAAATTCAAATTACAGTTGAATCACCCGAGCCAATTATCAGTTCACCGTGTAAGTTATACGGAACAGGTTCACTTAAGAAAACGACAGTAAGAGATACACTTTGGGAATTTTTGATTAGCAGATAACTTGAAATATGAGAATAGGAATGCACACATAAATAGCAGAACTTAGCATCTAATTTACATACATGATTAGGTCAGTGTGACACATTCAGAAACCTTACAATATCTTTCCATGAAACCAAATTTTGCTATTGAAAAAAGTGACCATATTATATTTGAGTAAATAACACTTTCTACAATTTAATTAAATATCAAAAGAAGTAATATGACTTATAAATTTATATAATAAATATTGGATCTGCAGTAAAGGTTACAGTTGAGTAAACAAATTTCATTACAAAGCAGGGTCTGTGCATGAGAGATATACCCCATTGATAGGGTTAAACACTAAACCCGAAAAAGCAGTTGTGTTTTGGCTTCATTAAACGACCGCAATGTTTGCGAGTAAACGTTAACAGCCCTAGTTAATCCAAAACATAATGTTGCCCTCCCAGGCAGTGTGTTATCTCAATCATGGGAATGTGATTGAGATGGAGCCTTAGTCCCAGACACAAAGTGGACTCAACAACGTTGCTGTAAGACAACTATCATAGATGCCACCGGCGGAAATTGACAGGCGATCATAACAGTGTCTGCAGCCTAGCCTGTTAATAAATAACATGTTAGGCCAGGACTTGCATACTACTCATTTTGCTTTAAAAAATTGGTATAGGCTTATATTTAGTGTTATAATTCAATGGTAGGCTAGAATAGGGGAAAGAAATCGGGGAAAGAAATCAGAGAAAGATGACAGAAATCGGGGAAAATCGCTAAAGTGGTGATACATAACAGCACTGCGTTGAATTTCACAAGAGACAAAAAAGCCTTGAGAAGAGAAATAAGACTCACTGAAGAAAAATCATCCTCCGAGGGCCTGATAGAAGGTACATGCTGCATCTCTGGTCGAGAAAATGCTGTAGAATTTTGACGAGGTTTCTCGGAGGAGGATATTTTATGCTTTCTCTTCTTGTAGTCTCTCTTCTTCCGAATGATCTCGTCCTAAAACATGAACACAAAATAGGTATTTATACATTTTTGATATTTCACTGACTGAGAGGGGGGGTGGGGGGGGGGGGGGGGTATATTATACTTGATTTACAAGTAGTAAATGTAAATGGGTGTTGATGAAAGTTGGTTGTTATGGTTTTGGGGTGAAGCTTCAAAAGGTTGTTCAGGAATCTAAGGTCAATTATGGGTCATTTAAGGGGGAGATGATAACATGATTTACAAGTAGTAAGCTTGTAAACACAATATTTTAGTACTGGCATTATGGATACAAGATACTTCATTCCTGCCCGGTAGATTGCTCATGATGGTCTTGGTCATCGAACCTGGCATGTATGTGATTATTCTTATGATTTACTGTTTTAACATATTAATTACTCTTCCTCCAAAGATGAGATTTCTAAAGTAAGTGATGGCCTTTCTCCACCACATGATGAAGAAGATGATGATTCAAGTTTTAATGGTAAGGTTATACTATATGCACACAGGGTTGGTGCTAACACTGAAATTTTTTGGGGGATTTAAGATTTTTGAGGGGGAATTTAAATTTGTTTTCGCACTGCATAAACGCAGGTATAGGTTAACACGCACACGAAAAGTGAACGAGTTGCATAGTAACGGAAAACTACCATAGCCATGGTAGCCTTTATGTGTATTCGGAGTGTGCTCAAAAATGCCGATGTTCATGTTTGCGGACATTTCGTGCAGAGTTAACCCTTTCGCAGCCGCCTATATCTACAGTGCTACACGTTGTTGACGCGGAGCTCGTCACTGCGCTGCTTACCGGCTTTTTCTAGCATGTACCCGGGTTGCCGGATCTTGAAACTATTACGTAATGTGCCCACAGAGGGTAAAGGCAGCGCCCTCAGTAGCCCTGTGACGACCCGGGGTCGAATACGACCCCATTGGTAGTTGAAGGGTTAAACATGAATCTGATTTCTCAATTAATATTGCCTATGCAGGAGGTTGACCTCATAACTCTATCGCCGTGATATCTCTCCGCTCCAAATGAACACATATCATTAAATTGTTCAGGTATTCTAATATTTTTGAGGTTTGTCAAGCGTTATACTCTCCGATGATTTCTTGCCAGAAACATTAAATTATGAGTTTGATTTCTCAACGGATAGTCTATTCGGGTGGTTGATATCGCTTATTCGATCCGCAGAAGAAATATAAAACGCAAATATAATAAAATTGGTCCATGTTTTGGCCGTTTGTCTAGCAATATTCTCCGATGACTTCTTCTCACAAATCTTTAAATATGAGTTTGATTTCTTAATTAATATAGTCATAACCATTTCACCTTCATATCACTCCGCTCAGTGGAGGAGCTAGAGGTCTGAGCCAGGGGCTAGTAGAGTGTTCAGTGTAAAAAAACATTGAAATAATTAAACTATAGGATATGTTTGATCGTCGGGCAGTTCTTTCCGTCCAAATGACAGTGAACAAAGCATGATGTAACGTGAACGACATCTATAGACATACAACCGTACAATTTTTCCGGCACTGAGTAGCAGTTCTCAGCAGATTATGCTATAGTGACTTGTATGTTTCTGTGAATTTGCCAACTGACGCGTGTGTTTTGATTTAACATTTCATGTCAGATCTAAAAAAAAAATTAAACAAAATGGTAGCCTTTTAAATATTTCAGGTGCTTGTTGTATGAAAGAAATTTGAGTGCCATTTCCGGCCATCTAGAGGTGTCATGATTCATGAAGCCTAAAAGCCTAACTGTTTCTGTTACCCATGATGAGGCTACGCTGAGATAGTGGACGCCTAATTAATACTTTACTTATGATGGGACACCATCTCGTTAAGTCTGAGAAAGGCTGCCATAAAATACACAATAAGATATTTGGGTCCTCAAAAAATACAGATAGGCCGAAGTATTTTTTGGGCCCACATGGTCCAAAAATGTTTAACCTCACATCATGTACGCACTATCACCTAACAACATCATACCGAGTATGGATACATCCCGACTTACGGTTGCAGAGTTACATCAATTCAAAGATTTTGACCTTTGACCCCATAACCTTCATATGGGCCCAAAAAATAATTAGAATAAATTTCGAGACACCAAAATTTGGTCCAAAAGTATTTAGTATGGATACATTCCGGCAGATCTATACACGGAGTATGACTTCAATACAAATTCCCTAGTTGAGTATAGAATGTTCCCAAGCAGGTGGCACGGACACAAACATACATACGCCAACCCGACTACGTATGTCCCTGTTACTAAAGCAAGTGACCAATAAAAGCGTAATAAATAGGCTATTCGTGGTATATATGTTCGACGCTGATAATGTCAGTGTTTACATAATCGCATATATGTAGACTAACACGTTACTCTACATATAGAAGACTATGCTAGTGTAGGATTACACACATATACTTCGTCGAAAGCTACGATTCTTGGGTCAAGTGACCTTTTGACCTATTACATTATCCGACTCATCCGACTCATTTGCTAACTACGAACACGCGTACACGTACTACCTTCTCAATTTGTTTTATTAAATACACACTGTGCATTTTGCCGCGCTTGGGTTTTGGGAAAAACTGGCCTCCAAAGAGCGATAATATTCCGCGCTCTTCGCCCGCGCCTTTTCTTTATTCTTCTGTCTGTTTGAAATTATTGCATCCCACTTTTTAGGCCATACTTCTGCAAACAGTCTCTGTACCACTCAAGAAACAGGTCAAGCATCGATGAACTCGGTATTTACAGACTTAACATTAAATTATATAATCGTAGGCGAAACCTTAAATCCAGTCGCAAATTCTCTGAAGTAAACAGCACAGAAGGACATGAGTTTAGCCGATTTAAAACGTTATCATGATCATACATTATTATATCTTCATATATACTGGACCCCGTAGTTTACAGAGTACATGAAGATACTACTTTTTTTCTGCGCTCCAAGATCAGGTTGGTCTATAGAAAATTAGAACAGGTATAAGTTCAGTGATTGTGCAATACTGATATCTAAATAAAATAATTGGGTTGTTGTCTTAATATCGAGTCTCGGTTGTGTGAGACGTGATTTCAAATTCGGGAAAGGCCTTGAGGAGACCTGAAATACCAGCTTTGATAGACGACTATATACCCGAACGAATGATACGGGAGGGAGACGGAATAAGATGAAAGAAAGAACTGGGGTAATAAGGAGAAATAATTAGACGGTGTTAGGGAGAGAGGCAGAGACTGTGGGTGATAGGGAGGGGATATCAGGGGGTGGTATAGGGAGGAAGAATCATGGGTGATAGGGAGGAGAATCGGGGGTAATATGGAGAAAGAATCAGGGGAGATATGGATAGATAGTCAGCAGGTGATAAAGGGAGAATTAGGCGGTGATAAAGAGGAAGAGTCAAAGATGATAGGGAGATAGAGTCAGAGGTGTTAGAGAGGGAGAGTCAGGGTGATAGAGAGGAATGCATCACTATTGACTTTTGTAGCCCCTTCCCCTCAGGAGACTACCTATTTGTAGCACTGGTTGATTACTCCAGATTTCCTGAAGTAGAAATTGTGACCTCAACTTCGGCCAAAGCTACAACATTCCGGACAAAAATTTGGTTCATGGCGTGCCCAGTGTAGTAACTTGGTTTTACCTATCGACACATCACTCCAGTGTGGCCAAGACCGAACGGTGACGCGGAGCGCTTCATGGGTACGATTAACAAAGCTGTGTTTGCAGCACAGGTAGCAGGAATCCCAATCTGTTACAGTTTAACAAGCACATTGTATATGGCTTTCTTTCCGCGTAGTTCACTTTGTTATAAAATGGATTCAACTGTGAATGTTCGAATACTCTCATGACATCATTTATAATTGGTATAGGCTAATTTGGACTTTAAGCATGTTGATTTAAACTTTGACTGGTTTGTATAGTAGTCAGATCAGTTTGGATTGACTTTAAGTTTGCATTTGTCAAAGAAGAATGGATTGTAGTGATGTTACACACTATTTTCATGTTGTACTGCTGGTACATATGGGAGGTACGTGTAGAAAATATTTAGATACGGTACGTACTACCAGAGTTGTGACTAGCAGGAATAAGAATAAACCACTGATAAACCCTTGAATTGCTAACTAATTCAGCTACTTGGCTATTGTTAAGTATATTGAACAATGTAGCACAATCAGACATATGAACTCTTACTTCGGTTGCCATCAGTGATTCGTACACTCTAAAAAATAATTGTTAAAAATGTAACACTTTGCAAGTGTCAGCTTTCTTCAACCCTTCAAGTGTTAAGTTCAG
>JAODAF010652417.1:0-12783 GCA_027574765.1 Molpadia intermedia
ATATGTCTGAAAGTTCTTCTTTACAAGATTATACCGAATTTTCAGGTTTTGATGGGGAACGAAATATCCAGGGAACGTCAAGTTTTTAGGCATAACATAATTATTATGGGCAAGCGACTTTCTTTTCCGTTTTATGTTATGTTGAAACTGAGCTTTGGTGGTCTGTAATGTGGTCTGTCTTTGACATGGAATAGAAATAAAACGACAGTTGTGTGTGTGTCTGTGTGTGTGTGCGTGCGTGAGTGAGTGAGCACATTACATGTAGCACAAAGGTTTGCGGCGAAAACTCCTGCTAAACCGATTGACCGATTAACTTCAAAGTTGGTAGGTAGGTGCCCTATGAGGTAAACTTGTGCCTCGCTGGGGTCAAAGGTCTGGGGTCAAAGGTCAAATCAAGTAAAATCATATTTTTGGTTATATCTTCTTGTGCAAAATTCGGATTTACATGCAATCTTCACAGTTGTAATATGCAATAGATGTTTCAATACAATTTGAAGATACGCTTTAAGAAATGGTCAAAGGTCACATGATCAAAGGACAAATTTAGTTTTTAAGCGCAAATATTGCTGAGAAAAAACTCCCCCTAAACCGCTTGACCGATTAACTTCAAAGTTGGTAGGTAGGTGCCCTATATGAGGTAAACGTGTGCCTCGCTGAGACTTGAGGTCAAAGTTCAAGAGTCAAATCAAGTAAAGTCCTATTTTTGCTATATCATTTAGTGCAAAACACAAATTTAAATGCAATCTTTACAGTTTTAATATGCATAGATGGTTTAATAAAATTTAAAGATACGCTTTAAGAATAGGTTAAATGTCATGAGGTCAAAGGTTAAATTTGAGTTTTTATGCGCAAATTTTGTGGCGAAAACTCTTCCTAAACTGCTTAACTTTGGGTAGGTGCCCAATGAGGAAAACTTGTGCCTCGCTCAGACTTTGGGTCAAAGGTCAATCAAGTAAAATCCTATTTTGGGTTATCTCTTCATTTATAATATAATTTGAACAATTAAATTTCCAAAACCCTGGTCCTTTTTTCTGTGTGCATCAATAAAGTTATATTTACAATCGAATGATCAGATTATAGGCTAGGGGAAAAGAAATTATGAGAAACCAATAGTCCCAAATTACGGGAGATAAGAAAATCTCTATCTCTCCAAACATCTATTAAATCTAAAGTGGTCATAATTTTCAAACATTTCAATCTAGCGTTGAAATTAGTCCTTAAATTTCCCCCGTTCTTCCAAGTGTAAATTAAAGACAAAATTGAAGTCCCTTGACTATAATAATAAAATCGCTCGAATAATCACACAATTTTAATAATATAGATAATCAGCATTATCTATATTGGGGCCATATAAGCAAACGAACAAAAAAGTTCTGAAATTTTAACCTCGGCAATAATATGCCACTGTCCGATGCTAACCACCTGATTATGGTCACCTCCAAAGACGGTTTAAAAAGTATACAATTATCTTTGCTACAGAATGTCCCATGACTAAACATAATACGACCTCCCCATTCGTTTCGCCAGTGCGTTTCTTGCAATAAATAAAATTAATATGTTTTGTTGTCCATCGTCAAATAGCTAAATATCTTACGTCTTTTCTTGGGTTGCCGAATGCCACGTACATTGTAAGAGCAAATTTTCAACTCAGCCATTTGAAATTAAGGAAATATAAACTATTTGTAAAACTATGATAGGGGTATACGGAATACTATTAACAATGATAGCAACAGTTGCCAACTGGCAAAACGACTCATTGGGAAGGCTCTCTCGTTTTACTTATAAGAAATTATTTAATTAATGAAACAAACTACCAGCATCTCATCATAAAGTTCATATTATTGTCAACTGCAATTAACAATATGGAGTAAAACAGAAGTAACAAAATGCGATGTCTTGCCTTTGATATACAACGAAACAATAGTTTTTTAAAACGTAAAGTTGACTATTTATATTACTTTCGACGGATGGCACAAATAACTTCAAAAATAGACTCGCAGCTGCAGCAGCTCCCAGTTGTCAGCAAAACCACTATATTAGGGCAGAAATAGTGGACACTTTGGATGAGCAATCAATTAAATGCAAATTAAGTTTATCAAATTATGTCTTAAGGTTTTGACATGGAATAGAAATAACACGACTGGCAGTGGCAATTAACGTTGATAAAGGTTATTTAAATTTGTACAAAATAAATAAACCATAAGTTGAACTATGCGCTACATGTTTGTTTAACATTTCTGAGAAATACACCCCAGTTTGTGTTTATAAAATTTGTATCAATGTAACATTTTAAAATCTTATTTTTTTAGAAACAATTAATGAGAACAGTGACGAACGTGATCCGTTGCTAACCGTTAATGGTGAGCCATATTAATATCATTTTGAGGATGCGATGTTGCAAGGTTGTCAAATAAGCTTTCATTAATACATCCAATAATAACACAACCTGACTGTAAACCTGAATCTTCTGACCTCAAATAATCTTATACCTCCATCATAAGCGTATGTAGGGTCCATAGCATTATTAAGCTACTTCTGAGATATCTCATTTACAAGAAGTCGTTAGTTCAGGTTTGTTTTTGATTTGTATTTTTGTGTAGAAAAATACCCAAAACAGTACGAACCATTATATAAAGTGTGTACTGTGTTAATCATTTAACATTTGGTACTTTTTACGAAGTTTTTACTACAAAGTTGTGGTTTGACTGTCGTGACCATGTATAGGTAACATCTGACGTTCACTGACAACTGTGATCAACATGTCTTCCGATCAGCATGCCTAGATTAGTGCCTAATATATTTTTTTACACTTGTGCACGTAAAGGCGTGACCAATGAGGTTTCCATAATGGAAAGTAAAGAATGTGAGATTCGACAAGGTAGGTATCTGGAATAAGTAACTAATTGCAATCCATGTTCAATATAGCTTCCTTTTTGCTTCAATACAAACTTACAGCAACTTAACAATCATTCTAATATAATTGCTTCAAAATACTGTTTTACATTTTACGTTTTAAACTTTTTTTAGTTGAAAGCAGTGAAATGATGGAAGAAAGTATGGTCACGTTGATACCCGCTGATGGTGAGCCATTTTAATATTATTATCATTTGAAACATCCGACTAAGCCTCGCAAATCCATTCATATAGCTTTCATCATTTCGTCATAACGTTTATATTGTTTGTCAATATAATCAACATAGAGAAAAGAGAAGTAAGAAACGATTGAATTAGATTAGCGATTTGCGTTTAATAAAACTTTCTTGGAGAAATAGTCTAGCACAATACAAACTTACAGCAACTTAACAATCATTCTAATATAATTGCTTTAAAATACTGTTTTACATTTTACACTTTTTTCTAGTTAAAGCAGTGAAATGATGGAAGAAAGTATGGTCACGTTGATACCCGCTGATGATGAGCCATTTTAATATTATTATCATTTAAAACATTCGACTAAGCCTCGCAAATCCATTCATATAGCTTTCATCATCTCGTCATATATATATAATATAATCAACATAGAGAAAAGAAAAGTAAGAAACGACTGAATTAGATTAGCGATTTGCGTTAATAAAACTTTCTTGGAGAAATAGTCTAGCATAATATATTTACAAAACGTGAGTATCTGAAATAAGAAAACTAATTACAATCACTGCTCAATATGTTTCGCTCAATACAATTAATGGGCATGCAATGTCAACTTATATAATAATTTGGAATATAATTGATTCTTAATCCTGTCTTACATTTCAAACTTACCTTTCAATTGTTCTAGTTGAAAACAGTGAAATGATTGACGAAAGTTCAACATTGCTAACCACTAATGGTAAGCAATTTTAATATCATTATTATATCATACATCCGACTAACCTCAATTCCATGTACATAGCCTACACGCATGAAACGCAAAAAGAAACATCATACATGATGACAGTTTAAACTAAATATGATTACAGTTACATTAAATATGGTGACATATATAGTGTTTTAAAGATGAGCTTTATTAAATATGGTGACAGTTTTTTTAAAATATGGTGATAGCTAGAGGCATGATGTACTGATATCAAATATGGTGATAGTTTTATTCGTAAGGTGATATTTTTTTAATATAGCGTTAGCGTTTTAAATATGATGATATGTTTTTTTAAATATGGAGACAGTTTTTGAAATATGGTGATAGTTAGAGGTATGAAACACTGATTTTAATTATGTTGATAGTCTTTTAATATGGTGACAGTTTTTGCTTAAATATGGTGATAGTTTTCTAAATATGGTAACAGCTTTTTTGAATATGATGATAGTTTTTAAAATATAATGATAGTTTAGTGCCTTAATTGGGGGGCACTAAATTCAATGCAATATATAAATGTGACTTAACAACTCACCTAAGACATGCACCGAATGTTGCTGTTCTGACCAGGTCTGATAACGGGATCAACTGGATTCTCTGTCTCACCGCACCAACTTACTATTAATTCTTATTTAATTAAACTGCCATAAATTTAAATATACTATCACCGAATGTAAACAGGCTATAATTAGCGGCGAAAATGCACTATGCAACTTAGCGGTAAGCCCAATGAGCTAAGCTCAATCTGAAACTAAGACCTACCCAATTCAACACAGCTCCCAGGTAAAAATTCCAGTCTATACCTGTTAAAAAATTACCTGTTAATACCAGTCAAAATATTATAACAGGTAATTGGTGACTGGTATTGATTGGTTTTAACAGGTATTGACTGGTCTTAACAGGTATTGACTGGTCTTGACAGGTATTGACTGGTCTTAACAGGTATTGTTGACTGGTCTTAACAGGCAATGTTGACTGGTCTTAACAAGTATTGACTGGTCTTAACAGGTATTGTTAACTGGTCTTAACAGAAATTGTCTGGTTATAAAAAATATTAACAGTGTGTGCTAGGGCAACTGACAGGGGGTGCTTTCTAAATATTGAAAACCTTACATTGACTTTCACACACTAATGCTTTGTAATCAAGCAATGTCCCCACATGTTTAGTCTAAGTGACATGCAAAGATTACATAGCAATTCAGAAAGATCATGATGAATTTAAAATATAAGGACAATATTAGCGGTCCCATTAATTAAGTCCCATTAGTTCCGATTCAGTAGGGTCCCCATTAGTTCTTACTGAACAGGATCCTATTCGTTGCTGTTGCACAGGATCCACTAGATTTCAAATGGTACCATTCATAACAGTGGTATCATTGATAACTGGTCTTTGGTGAAAAAGCATCATCATAAACTGAATAACATCTAGCTGCAGCACGCTCGTCTGGGTTGTTCATTGATTTTTTGTGCTGAATGTCAATATTTGATGGCAGCATTGTGATAGTCCACTTTGGTCAGACAAAAATAATTTATGCATAAATTTATACAGTCTGATTTTCAACATACATGATCACCCACTGCCTGTTCTTAACAGACATTGTCAGGCAAAATATAAAGAAAATGATATTCACATTTCAAAATATTTATTAAGGTTGCAGTTGTTTTATGCATTTACTGTACATTCAGCACTGCATATGTAAATATAGAAGTCAAATCATAAACATTAGAAGTGATCAAGTTTAATAGTTTTTCATTAAATATCATCTGAAATTTTTATAACGTGGACTCTGTAGCGTAGCCATTAATCCTGTTACTGCTGTTGAAGCCTTCCTGCCTCCTGAGTATAATCATTGTCTTCAGTCCCAAATTAATTTACCTGAAGAGAACAAAAAGTACAAAACTATTATTACCAACCACAAATGTGAGTTTTCCCCCCTCTTGATATGAATGTCCTGTTGCGGATGTACACTAAACCCATCCATGCAGTAAGATCAAATTGCCCCAAATGTTTTCAGATCAAGGGGAATTTGAGGTGTAAGGTTTCTTGGACAGTACATGAAGAATTTTTAGGTTTTGCATGCAGCACTGCGACAATTAGCACCTACATTCAGGATAGAATATATGGGGGGGGGGGGTGACAGCATATGGGTCAAGACTCAAGAGGTACATGATCATCCCTCGGCTCCCACAATATAACCCAGGCTGGACCAGGATATAACGGTAAGAATGTTAGGTGAAGTATAAAATATAGGTTCTCTCTCAGCTAGGCTGCATTCCTTCTTTATAGTTAACATTCATAGATTCCTACATGTACATTTTATTTTCAATTCTGTTGTACAACAATTTGGAATTTAAGTACTGTAGGATGACAAATTGACAATCATCCAAAAATTATGGAATTTTGCACAGACATATAGTACTGTAAGTATGTTTCAGTAAGTATAACCAAAACCATGTCTATGTATGGCTGTTTACACTGGGTTGCAAAATCCTACCTTGGTATTCGACCATGATTACCGTCTAGATTTCGTCTAGAATCAAATGTCAACAAGATGAGGTATGTGACGGACTATGGCTGTCAGTCTGATTCATCATCTTAGTTGATGATTAGCTACTCTAGGACCAAGTTCTATAAGATCTATAGAAACAAAAAAAATATTCTTGTTTATTGGCTATATATATATATAGGCATGTAGAAAAGCAAGTCCTTACATTATGACATACTGTTAGTGCTGCACAAGTTCACATGGACCACGGGTTGCCATTTCGTCTAGAATCAAATGTCAACAAGATGAGGTATGTGACGGACTATGGCTGTCAGTCTGATGCATCGTCTTAGTTGATGATTAGCTACCCTAGGACCAAGTTCTATATAGCAACCAAAAAATATTCTTGTTTATTGGCTATATATATAGGCATGTAGTACAATTAAGTAATCTTTATTAAACCTCAGCACTACTATAACTGTACATGTATAATGCAATCAGAACCATGGAGTGCATATTGTATCTAGGGGAGGAGGGCGCCCTACGTTCATGCACATGAATGGCGGTTTTTGAAGCAAGGCCGTTTATGTACCGGGGAAGTAGGCGAACGTAGCCTCCACCCCTCAAAAGCAAACAAAAGAAGCTAACCAGTTACCATAGTATTAATTGTACCAACCACTAAACCTGTAGCTAGCCATAATTGACAGTAACCTACAATACTGCATCTATGCCAAGTTCAGTATGGGTACTGTAGCAGTGTACTGTGTAGGCTTAGGCTATAGCTACATAACATTGTTTTTGTCATACTCTAACAATTCATATATTGGATTGATAGTGCAAATATACTGCATGGCTAGGCTAGCTTAATTGCCTTACCCCATTCAATGTCAATGGGTGAATGACATAACACTAGGCTGACATGTATACATGTTAGGCTATAACATTAGGTAAACAATTGGTAGGCATGTGGACTGAATGTAGGCCTATGCCAATTTCGATTTATTCCTAAGCAAATTATCAACCACATTAATAAATTAATGCTTGTAGATAACTTTCATACATACCTTTAATGAATAATCTGTTATCTTTCTTCAATATTTGAAGTCAAACCTGCATTGCCTTTGTTCCAAAATTTCAAACATACAGTTAAAATATTTGAATGTAATTACCCTAGAATTGGGTTGTAAAAACCCCATGTTTAAAATATGTTAATGAATTTCTTTGCAGTGTTATATTGAAAATTGGATGAAATAATTTTGTTTTGCGGGAATGGTAATTTTGACAAATAATTTCAAGGAAGCAATATAACATTATTGGCATTTATTGCATCCCATGCCACCCAGATTTTGTGTACCAAGATTCAAGCTGTAGTGGGGAAAAAAACCCCAGCTGGTTCAATGATGGGATGCCAATTCTTTAGACAAGCTTTAGGCTATATCTCTTAATATGCTATATTGCAATGATTGTTGATCAAATTAACAAACTTTCTATCAAGTAATAGCTCTATACTAAGCTATGTGATTCTGCTATTCTTGTACGGAACCATTAACAGGCATTTGGGTCCACCAGTAGAAATGCCCAACTGAATTATAATGTCCACATTACATACACAGTTGGACTCAATTAAGCCCAGTTGAATATTAACAACCCAGTTGAAAACTGATAAACCCAGTTGGATCAAACTTGAACCCAGTTTGACCTAGTTGAAACCCAGTTCGGCCCAGTTGAAACCCACTTCGACCTAGCTGAAACCCAGTTCGGCCCAGTTGAAACACAGTTCGACCTAGTTGAAACCCAGTTCGGCCCAGTTGAAACCCAGTTCGGCCTAGTTCGGCCTAGTTGAACCCAATATACCGGGGGCGAATTGTTCCTCAGAAGGAACCTGAATAATAGACGGATCCACTGTTCGTTTTTAAAAGAATTTGTGTCACGGTTGCAGGTAAAGTAGATGTTATTACCCCATTCCCTGTTCGAGGGATAAGCTGTTCTGACAGAATGTCACAGGTCGAACCTGGTGTGCTTGCGCAAATATGACCACCGTAAGCTGCTATTAGATTGTCACTTCTGATAATGGTTCCAGATAAATCACTACCGGATACGCCTACGACTTGCACGGCCTCTTCATTGTTCACAATGAAAGAAACTACATCACCAGAATAGAAATTGTGTCCATTAAAGGTGACACTATCCTTGAGGAAAACTTGGACATGTGTTTTGTCTGTTAGGCCGATCACTGCTAATAACGATTTTCCATTTCTCTGCGCCGACTGTATGCTCGCTACAACATATTGTGTCCCAAGATTAATATTTGGCAAGGCGAGAAATGCATCGGTAGTGAAAGCCTCATAGTTCATACCATAGACAGAGACATCGCTCGATGCACTCACAGTCAAAACTTTATCACTATGATCAATCCACTTTTCTAGTAAAAAGTCAATCGGGATAGTAATGCGCCGATACGGTAGCCACCAGCAGGTAATTTTTTGGTTTGGTAATTTTCGCCATTGACCTCATGTTTGCTGCTAATGGTGACTGTGGTGGGATATTCGCTAAAAGCAACATCAAGGATATACAACTCACCTACATTCTCTCCGAAATTGCTCGTAAAAGCGACTACGAACTCCTTTCCTCTTGATATTCCTCGACACTCCGAATTATCGAACAATAAGGGAAACTGTCAGAATGACGAGCATGTGCTGTATATTCGCCATTTATCTGTCAAGAAACAAGTGAATGACGGTGTTGTTTTATTCACATAGGACACGGAGTCATATAAAGTACTTTGATATCGAACTAATCACAGTTGCCTTTACAAATGCGACAGAAATGTTAAATTTTGTATCAGTATGTTATATGTAGATATCAGAAAGTCTAATTTGGTTCCTTTCTTACAGCAAATAAAATCTCTTTAGGGCTTAGTTTGATATTATGCATATTTATGAGGGGACGGGGCTTAACAAGATTCTGCTAACAATAGTTTGTATACAAGGTAACTGAGCAAGAGGCAATGTATACTCAGCAGACTAAATGGTGTGGTTCTGATCGTCTGTCAACGTACGACCACTCACACACATGTGAAGGACGCGCAGTAACAACAACGCAGAGTCAATTGATGGCCTTTGGGATGGGGTGTGTTAAGTTGTGTTAGGTTCTAATTTCTTCCTGCAAGGTCTTTTACCGGATGAGATACAATCACTTAAATGCACGTAATTTAAAGCAACATATGCTCGTACTCAATGTGATTGTGGGTATAGTCATCACCGTTTATTAATATAGATAAATAGATAGATAGATATGACCGAGTCTCGGAAAATCCCAATGCAGTGGCGGTATAATAAACTGTAATTGACTTTAGGAGTAAGATTACCACAGTAATGTAGAATATAAATAACTGGAAATTTGTAGTTCGTATCCAAGGAACGTAAATTCTTTATTATGATTAAGTAATTTGTCTGCTAGAAAAGATTAATTTTAATGTGTAGTTAGCGACCAAGATATATAGGCTACCATGAGACCCTTATACACACACAGGACGCGATTCTGTATGCTAATTCTGTATGCTACTAAAATATGAAAAAGCGGGGTCCGTCCATTGAAGACAAACATACATTACAATAGTTTAATTAACCCTGTTCAATGAAAATCCGCGTAGGTTGGTTAAAAGGTCCACAGTAAAAAGACCATCTGCAATATCTTTTTATACACTTTAATCGTCGCGCGATTTCAATAGTGGATCACTGGAACAGTCCCTTTCGTATTGTTGGTTAATGAACGTACGTAGCCTATATACTACTTGTAATTTCGGGACACACCCAAGTGTGATAGATTTCAAATTTGAATTAATGTTAACAGAGGCTAAGCTATAATTTACACAATCATATAAATTAGTAATATAAAAGAATGGTAAAGGTTTACCTCTCGTATCGACTATCTGTTCATGCTTAGCTCGAATTTCACAAGTCGATTAAAATCGAACCATCTAGGGTCAGTCTGAAGGTAGTTGTGATCAAGATTGCAATCAGCTTACCGTATTTGTAGCCGATAGAAGTAAAGTGTACGACACTTGGGTGATTGGGATTTCCCGTTTTAGAAAATGATGTCTTTATTGATATTAGGCAAAAATGAAATGGGTTGAACTAACAATTTTTGAAGAATAATACAAAGGGTTTACTGTGTTAGGTGGTATTTGTGTATTTTATAATTCTTTATGTACTTGAAGTATTGGGTGTGTTGCCAATCAATGGAAATACAGTTATTGTTAATCAATTGCTAAAGTAAGCATTTAAAGTGTTGATACCAGGTTCGCTACGTTTATTCAACCTGCTTATTGTGATTGCAATGTGCTCCTTCCGCAAATAAAAGTAAGCGATGCTTTTCCGTACTGTAGTCACATAATGATAGATTAAGAAACACAAACAACACACTTCAAATATGACCACAAAATGACGCAAAATAAAGTACTAATTAAAAACAAAATCACACACCAGGCCTACACATGTTACCCATGATTCCTAAGTGTCGATGCATTAATTGAACCTGTCTAAGTATTGTGCCCCTATCGCAGATAAAAGTGATCTATGATTTTTTGTACTGTAGTCACGTGCTATCAGATAAGAAACACCAAAAAAGACATCCTTCAAAAATGACAACAAAAGTAAAAGTGGGTAGAGTATCTCAAAACAAGTGAGCTCGCTATGTGACGTGGTATTAATATGTCAAGACAATATCGTCTCGTTAAAACATTAATGCCCTTTTCCCACATACACGATTTTTGCTACGGTAGAGCACGATTTTTTAAAATTAAAAAATCGTGATTTACCGTAGTAATTCGTACTCAAAGGTTCATGATCAATCGAAATATATGTCTTATCAAGACGCTATCGAGACGCCATCAAGTGGTGGAACGACAGCAGTGCGATAGTGCCACGACAGTTTTAAAAATTATTACTTTAGAGTTACGACATCATCAAGATTTGTCACGGCATACTACGAAATGCCAAGATTGTACTACGACGTCACTACGGCAACACGATTGCGCAAGACGCCGGTACGATTTAACAAGACGCCGGTAGTACGAATTTCGGTATTTGGATGTTGATGTTGTCCTTGTCGTCATAATTCGTTGTCGTCATGTTTGGATGCTATCGTTATAATTTTTTGTATATGTAATATTTATATAAGCTGCTGCAGCTTTGGTTGTCCGAGGTATGGGTCAGCGTAGACGTCAAAGGCAAAGAACCAACACTTGAGTCACGTGATACAAAAACACGTTTTTGGTGGCGTCTTGTTGGTGTCTTGTTTAAGTCGTGCTAAGTCGTAGTACCATCGTAGTGGTATCGTATCAGAACCGTAGCGAAGTCTTGGCTTGCCGTAGGTGTTGTGGTCACTATAAGACGCCGTCACGACAACGTCACGACAACGTTACGATTCTCATACGATGCTGCTGCGGTGGACCACATTTTTTTTCCACCACAACGGTTGAGCAAGATTTTTTTGAACATTCCAAAAAAATTGTGCTGCTTCACGGTGGCATCAGGATCCAATACGGTGCGCTACGGTGGACCACGATTAAGCACAAACTTATGTACTACGCCGTTGCGATTGTAAATAATTGAAAAATCGTAGCAAATTTTATTCGGCATCAAATGGTTAATAACTTGTTTTAAGTGATTATGTAACACAAACATTTTCACCAATTAGCGCCAGGGCTTAAACCAGGAAATGAATAATCTGTGGCCGTAGATGTCTCGGATTTGACCGGATTCACCGAATAAATACGACAGTTGTATTTCCCCAATCCCCGACTTTTATTACCGACCATTTTTGCACAAAGATTATTATCCATATGTGATCTGATTCTCCTCAATCTAGAATGTCAATATCCAATAGATGGCGCTATCTCGGTAACTCCAAATGACGACTGCGCTAGTCTACAAAGCTTTACTAATATATTTTGAGTTATCGAGTTAATAACTGTTTAATTAATTGGCTGACTAACATTTTGTTAGTCAAGCAAATCTATGACTAACTTATGTCTTCAGTGATGGTCAATTCCACCATTCGCTTCCACTCATCAGATTGGCTAATGCCAGGGGCGGAGAAACAGGGGGTATAACCCCCAGCTTTTGGTCAGGGGGTTTGCACTACACAAATAACCCCCAGATTTAACGGTGCAAGCAGTTTGAAAATGTTACAAACAAAATGCGTAATAAATTTGATAGTATAAACCAATCTTTCCTAATAAATGTGTTCACTGTTCACAATATCATTACTCAAAGAATAAAGGCAGAGCACCAGACTGACCAAACATTTGTTCCCACGTATATTGTGTTCAAATAATTAAAATATTGGGCAGCTTTAACCTGATATAATATGTTAGTCATATTTTGCAAAGAGACTTGTTAAATATAACATATTTTGTTATAAAATTAAGATTCTGCTGATTTT
>JAODAF010652528.1:0-12782 GCA_027574765.1 Molpadia intermedia
TTGCTCAAAGCCACACACACAAACACAAATTTTTCCTCCTCTCTCAATACCCTCGCTACATACAGCCCCCAGAAGGAAATGTCTAGTTACGCCACTCTTTAGGCCAACTCTTATCTACGACCAAAAGCAAAGAATGTTTTCGTCGCTACTACAGTAATCGCTCTAATATCATTTGCGCACGACGGAGACGCTCTTATCTTTTAAATGTTTTTTATGGTTTTTACGACGCACGCTTTCCACGAACCGTTGTGGTGATTAGCCGTAATTAATTCAGTTTTAATTTCCCTAACGAAGGGCTTATGCCGAAACGTTGGACATAATAAAAAGTGTCACTCTCACCGTAATTTAGTGACACGTCCTCTATTAATGGTAATTAATTCGCGATAATTTTGAAATTATAGAGTATATAAATACAAGAGTATCCAGTCTCAAATTTATTTAAGACCGACAATGGCGTCGTCGAGGAGGCTGAGCGGTTTATAACGGCGTGGCTACTGTTGAGCTCACGTCTAAGGTGTAGCTTGTTTAGCTATGTTGGGGTACACGGTCATGGTTCAAACAAAGCAGTATGTATTGTATATTGCATTGTATTCATCAAATCAATATAGTATATATTATATAATAACTTCCAAATTGATAAAAAACAATTATCCTACTATATTATAACAATTGATCAGAGCTATTAGAATAGTTATTTATGCATTTCACATAGGCAACGTAAGAGTTTTACATAGGCAACGTAAGAATTTTACATAGGTAGCGTAAGATTTCACATATGCAACGAAACTTTTTTACATAGGAGACGTAATATTTCACATAGGCAACGAAACTTTTTACATAGGCAACGTAAGATTTCAGATATGCAGCGAAATTTGTTTACATACAACGAAAGTGGTAGGTCATTTCCGCGTTCCATATTCAAACGCTGTCGAAGGTTGTAGATTGACCGACATATACGTATATGTACGTCCATCCCTTTAAAAAAATACAAGTTTGCTTATATAAATTACCTTAATTGAGGAATGTGACTTTTTGACGTCATATGACGTATACTGCAGAAAACAAGATAGCCTGATCTTATCTCGTGTATATACTGCATACACGATAGTCAGGATAAATATACAGTACACACATGCCTATCAAATGTGAATTGGTTGTGTGTGGAGGTTTTGCAGTGACGTAACACGCCAGCTGCCGGACAAGTTGACAAAACCAATTGATGATGTGACGTGAAAAACCTCAATTGCTTTCATGTAGACCTCGAATGAAATTGCATTGCTATCATTATTGTCGTAAAGGAACTGAGTTACTGACTATCACTTCTTCGAATGAATGTTGGTGTTTTAGTGGTCAAATTCATGCTAATAAAGTATAGCCGAAAGTGCAAGACTTTATGCTGGTTTCGGGACTATAGCTATACCAAAGTATCTGTATGTCCAACTCATACATAGTTTGTTGACTTATCGTTTGTCTGATTTCTACATATTGCATTTTCTCTGTACTTCCTAAATGAGGTGGCGTAGCCAGGGCTCCGATAGTTATTCAATAATTCAAATGTCACAATGTACTTTCAAATTCACGTATAACACACCGTACCTTCAATGAATTATTTTTATTCGCTCCAAACATTTCTAGTTGTCCAGTTGGGGGAGGGGGCACTGGGGCGATAACATTTTCTAGGGACCATGCATCCCCTTGGGTATGCCACTGTGTCAATGCATATCTACAGGGTGTTACTATAATGTATGTATCCCGAAAAATATCTTCGAGTATTCCAAAAGCTATTAGGCATTTTTCCAAAAAGAAATATTTTTCCTCTGAAAAATATTGAGGTACCCTAATCACTTACTCCCCAGAGTGTCGCGCGCTGAACGGGTTCTGCTTTACTGCATGGTCGCTTACCTGTGTGTATTCCCTGCAGCGGACATTTATATTATGTATAATAGTGATATAATTGCGTACCGAATTATAGCATATATGTTTCCCGCATCAGTTAGTGTAGAACATGATACTCAATAGGAGGGTATAAATTATATAGACATTTGATGACCAGATACAATAAAGGTGTGTATGCTATTTCGCTTCGCGGCTTATATGGCATGGCTAATGTAATTTAGAAGATACGCTTTAAGAAGAGGTCAAAGGTCAAATTTCGCTTTTAAGCGCAAATTTTGCAGCAAAAATCCCTCCTAAATCGTTTGACTGATCAACTACCAAGTTGGTAGGTAGGTGCCTTATGAGATATACTTGTGCCTCGTTGAGATTTGGGGTCAAGGGTCAAACGTCAAATCAAATGAAATCGTATTTGGCGAAATTCGTATCTACACTATAAATACTGACATAAATATTTAGCCATTTATGACTAGATGAACGTAAGCCGATGCAGAAGATATATCCCAGAGTGGACGGTTTCTAAATATCAAGGATGGTTATCACAAATTAAGGTAATTATGCCGTGATTATTGCCTTCCCCAAATGTGGGCGTAGCCAGACTTCTCGGTGTGAGGGGGCAAAATGCAATCATCGTCCCCAAAATGTTTCGCGCACTTCGCGCGCGTTGAAAAATATCTTATGCATACAAACATATACACATATATGTATATATTTCTATATATATACATTAGGGTTTACAACGCTCGCGAAAATTTTTGAAACTTTATTAAAAATGTTGGTGAACGGTAGATATGGTGCGCGCGTAGCGCGCGGAAATTTTGCTACATTTGTTATTCTTTTCATTAAATTTAGGTCCAAATTAATTAAAAATTGGGAACAAATTAGAACAAAAGGGGTCAAGAATGGGAACAGCCACCGTCCCCATGTTGTCCCCGAAAATTTCTGGGGGCAATCTGCCCCCTGCCCCCGGGGTACGCTACTGACCTTGACGAGCTTACTGGTCTGACCTGTTACTTCCATTTTGTTTTTCGGGTGAATTAAAGATTCACTTCCTCATTAATTAAATTTAGTTGTTCTCTTGCTTCATGATTTCCATATTTCTATATTATAATGCTGTCCTCTAAATTGATTAATTTTCCCGCCAAATCTCAACTAAAGAAACACTGTACCGGGTATAGGCTAGTTACAATAAAATCGTCTGCCGTTTAAAGTTATTCTTGGCGGGCTAATACCAATTGACGTATTGCAGAGTATCAATGACGCAATCTGACAATTTGAAATAAAAACCGTTGAAGTTATAGATTAGGATGAGGCTCGTTACTTGTAGCCTTTAATGATTTCGGGCGATTCAATTACCTCAGCAAATATAACGTTATGAAATATAGTCACTTGGGAGGAAGTCGTGAGCTTCAAGGCAACGTTAATTGCATGAAATGAGCAATCGTGTACCTACTGCCAGCCTCAAGTCCTGATATGAGGGTACGGTATTAATCTTGAAAGGGCACCAGCTAGTCGTATCATCAAAACAATAAATAAATAGACTGAGAACAAAATCATGTCGACAAGGCACATAAAATCGTTATAGACACACCTCACTAACGTGCGCTGGAATCTCCCTTGTACGAGTAATGTTTGCTAATTTTTTTAGATGTATATATAATATATAAAAATCATTTCTTTCATTTTTTGTACTTACAACACATGACTGTTTTGCTAAGTCTATTACGAACATTAATAACAAAATAAGTATTCTGGAATTCCATTATACAACAAAGTATTAAATCTATGTGGAGTAATATTTGGGGGATGGTGGTGCACGAACAGCGAGAGACATTGTTTATTTACGAAAATTGCCATTTTATGAAACAAAAATGGCACATATCATTTATGAAAAAGGCACTTTTCGGGGGTTTTCACAAAGTGGGTGTATGTGGGATCTTCCCCTGTGCTCCTCGGTTCGGCAATTTCTGGCTCTGCAAGATGACACCCGGGATTTCCAGTCATATCTCGGAAACGTTAAGAAAATAAACTTTGCAGCCACTCAGATCTCGGCTACCGGTACTTTTTAATAAATGTCACTGAAGGACCACCAACCCCCGCCCCCAGTTAACATATTGGAAACCTTACCTGGATTATGAAAATAATGAGAAAAATTCTCATAAAACCAAACCGTAGGCCTAGTATAGACTATTTGTCTGTTCGTCAAGCACGTTTTACCGTAGGCCCTGTGGTATAGTGCACGCGTGATAGACTACCGTATACGGTACAAGATACTGTAAAATGCGTATTAAGACGTCCGACAGATCGGACTCGTAATATTTGGATTCGAAAAATTGTTATTTGTTAGTAACTACTTAAAACTAAACTAAACGTGAATCTACTATAGAGATAGAACATAAAAACGTTTTGATATTTACTGACAACAAAAGCACCACATTTGCCATAGGCTATGGGTGTGGTATTGACTTCCCAAACTGGTCATGCTGTTTACTCCTGGCGATGCATTTCCTCTACATTCTACAGTAAGGAGTGTTCGGAGTAGGTCCCGAGAAATAACAAAATTAGACACGTGGGCATATACACGAGCATATGCCTTAATGGATTTCTTCTCTAAGCTTAGAGTTGATCCGTGACCGACAATTAACGCACAAACATGCAATGGCTTAAAACCCGCCTTCGCAGCACTTGAGTAAAACAGCTGCCATGGTCATAGATCCCTCGGCTTAGGTAGCTCCGTGAAAGAAGTTGAATACTGATCGATCACGATCCTTATGTCTTCATTTCCCTCCATCCTACACTGGGGGAAAGAGGGGTTTGAGATCGCACCATACAATACATCGGTCTTCTACCATTTCCCTACAATTACCAGTTTCACTTTGTATTAAATTTCTAATGTACACATTGTTTACATGTTTCAATGTTTACATTTGGGAAATGGGCAACGATCGTAAGCCCAAATGGCTACGTGCCTGCGACGGATTCATGGTCTCAAGTTTTTATTTTGTCGTAAAAATATACATGTCGGGAGGAAATAACCTGCAAGTATAAATATGCTAATTACAAGATGGTGGTAATTAAATTACGTAAACACAAACATGATTACAAACCAACCTGCTTCAGTAATATAAATGTGGTAGCAGGCTTTGTATGATCATCATGATTTGCATTAAAAATGGGCCTATCCATTTGTCTTCTACACCAACATACCGAGTAGAAACAAACTACCGTACCATTTGGAGCGTACATATCACATTTGTCTCTATAATTTGTACCTGTAAGAAAAACAGTAATGACTATTAAACTATCCCAGCCTGTGTACACCAGAGTAAACTCAATGTTTGTTTGCAAGGTGGCTACCATGATTTCATTCGATCATTTGCATACCTCAAATTTGAACTGTGCTGAAAAAATCACACCGGAAAAATAATTAGTGTACGTGAACGGTGAAGCTATATGCATGGGTTTCAGAAGGATAAACTCTCGAAAGCTTGAAGCTTTCGAGAGTTTTATTATTTATTTTTATTTAAATATAGTTCAAAATGCTTTGTACCACGTTAGTTAAAGTCATTGTCAATGCACGACATTAAAGTATAATTGAGGAATGTATCCATATATTCAGTCCACACTAAAAATGTTCCCCTGAACCTATATATATTTACTGTACTGTAATTTTACATTTCGCCACTATGGCCACAACGGTCAGGCCGTCTCCTATGATACCCTACTCCAATCTCACATGCTGAGCATCAAGCGAGAAGGCAGCAGGTTCCACTTTTAAAGTCTTTGGTATGACTCGGCCACGAATCCCCTGAACCTTCGAGATCTCCCCTGCCTGTTCAATGCTACAATTATATCGATTTGATCAGGATAAACAACGCCATAAAGGCTTATTCCGAGTAATATCCTTGATCGGTCTCTCGACGATGAGTTAACCACGTGACAGACGACGTGTAATTTATTAATGCATGTATGTATCTGGTTTGTAACGTTGCTTTGCCTTCTAGTTATCGATACATACCATCTCATTACTAGTTCCTGATGACTTGATATGTTCCGATATAATTAAATTAATCTTAAAGCAAGGTTCAGAGTTTGAACGGCTAACATTAGTCTTACCATTAAAATAGACTTTACTTAATTCAACCGATAGTTTATTATAGAAAACTACTACCACGTGTGTCTCGTGTCCTCATAACCTCGCATTTTCGAGAACATGAAATAAGAAAAGTAATTGTATAGGTTAATGTTATCATAGTGCATACACAATCCATTTTTCGTTTGCTAGCAGTAACAATGGTAACCTTAAGAAACTTAAGAAACTACTGTAATTTTGAAGCTTTATGGCAAGGAATCACAAAGCCTTCTTAGCTTTCTGGTTTTCATTAACATGTACTATGTTGTGTATTTTACACCCGATTGTAGGTTTCTAGTATGAATTATTTTCGTAAGAGTGTTTTTGGACGATATTATCGTGCAAATTATTTAAGGAATACACTCTGAACTCTGCTTTAAATAATGTAATCAGTTGGGTTGCGTCTGTATTGTTGCATCAAATATATGGAAATGCTGTACAGTTGATTATGCGAGTCTTATACGATTATGTAAAATAGACGATAAATTATATCAATACCCGTATTCGATCACCTTCGATGACTTATTATTATTATTATTGTTGACCAATTCATGCTCGACATTAACGCTATAAGCAATGAGAATACGTTTCAAAAAGTCCACGAAGGGCTCTCTAGACTAGAGCAATCTCGATGTATCAGTGGAATATGTCAGTCTGATTTACGAGTCTTACGATTATGTAACATAAATTATGACTTGTTGACCTGCTCATGAAGAAGAAAAAGTAACAGGAGCCCATACAGAGCTCTCCAATCAATCTAGATGTATATTAGTGGAATATTGTTGATTCTACAATTATGTTAAATAAACGATAAATTAGATAAATATTTGTATTATTTCGATCACCTTATGACTTGTTGACTTACTCATACTCGACATATTAACGTTATTAGCAAGAGGAGTAGTTAAAGCAGTCCATATACATGGCTCTACTAGTATACTAGTGGAATACTGTTGATTCTACGAGTCTTACGATTATGTAATGATAAATTTGATCAATACATATATTCGATCACATTCGATCACATCAGTCATGATCGGCATATAACGTTATTAGCAGGAAGACAAA
The DNA here is from genome assembly GCA_027574765.1 of Molpadia intermedia. NCBI lineage: Eukaryota > Metazoa > Echinodermata > Holothuroidea > Molpadida > Molpadiidae > Molpadia > Molpadia intermedia. The sequence continues at coordinate 7,094 of JAODAF010652528.1, forward strand.
GTATCAGCAGTCCATACATGACTCTCTAAGCAATATAGATATATACTAGTGTTGATTCTATAAGAGTATATGTAAAATAAACAATCAATTCGATCAATACCTGTATTCGATCACATTTTGACTTGTTGACCTGCTCATGCTCGACATTTAACATTATAAGTCAGTGTTAAAGGTTACTCCATGCAAGACCCTCTAAGTAATCTAAATGTTATGAAAATAAACATGAAAATGGTAATGTTTATCCAGGTGTGAATGATGACGGACCTGTAAATGTAACGTTACGTTTGTTCAAGCTTCTTATTGGCTTAAAAGCCGTTACGGTGCTCTGTTTATCATTAATTTGTAACATATTAGCTACACGAATTAAAGAGTTTTGATCGTAAAAGCATCAAAAGCATGCAGACTAATGTTTTGTTATTCATCACTTTATTTTATTACCACAACTCTTCAAACATGAAGAAAATACATATAAATAATTGATAAACATCTTCACAGTAAACAATTAACCCGAAACGATCCAGGGACCAAGATCATATATATATATAATTATTATCGACAGTAGCTCAAATTCTAACTAAGAAAGTTCGGTGATCTCACTTCAAGGAAGGAAGACGTTCTTCACGGCTTTACATTTACAGTCCTCCTTACATTTAACCAATAAACGTTTTTTTTCTTCAGATTACCTTCTCGTATGGATCAAGACGTCAAATCCATAGATTCAATATATAATCAAATAATAAAAATCAAAGCACAACGACGATCGGTACGGCACTAACGCTAAAACAAGGTTCGTTACTCTTAATTCAAAGAAAGAATAAAAACTGAACAATATGGGTATATGAGTTCATTCGCGGAATCGGTACAGGGTCTAATAAGTATATAAGTCAATTATTCAAAGTAATGATAATCGAAGCTTCAATAAGCAAACGTTCGTACCTGTCACTTCAAAGGAAGAAGACCTTCAGCGATGTTTTTTATTATGAGTATTCATCGCGGAAAACGTCCAGGTACCAAGACCTAGAAAACTGCGTCTTAGTAATTAATGATCATATCGACTAAACGAAGGTTCGTTGCTCCCACTTAAGCACCGGGATGAAATCTACATGAACTCTCGTTTTGTGATCACCCTACGCAGAGGCCCCAAATAACAATTGTGTGTATGTATATATATTATAAACCCGATCTGGCGTGAATAAAATATTGCCTACGCAAATTAGAATATGAAGCAAAGAAACATCACGTTACAGTGAACAGATCTGTGCATAACGAGGTCTCATATATCCAAATACAGATGTTCTTACTTGGACATAGTTCCAACGACACCGCGACAATTAAATACGTATAAGGATTATTTTTACTATTCTTTATCCTAAACAGATCGAGGTTCCCTTTCTTATTTAATCAAATTAATATCCCACGACTTTAGTTGATCTTGTCACTGTAGACCTCATCAATTGGTCGTTATTTCATGGTCAATGATGGCATATGTAACACGTCAAATAGAGACTCACGCAAACCTTTTTCTTACGTTGTTGGTCATCAAACTTGAATTGATCCAAAAAGGTTAAAACGTAAACGATATCGATTAGAATCTGACAGCTATGAGTGACGTAAACTTCAGTTTAAGGAAATCGTAAACAAGGTTCAACGCAAAAGTAAAGTTTGGGGCATTAACCCTTGTCTGAGTATCAAGTAATATATATTGGTCAGGCTATTGTGCATTGTATACGGATTCAATGAAAATATAGCCGAGAATTCAGAACAGCATGATATAAGTTCACCATAAGCGACAAAGTAACTCCCCACGTTTTAACTCTGCATGCCGTGGGCCTCCAACGATACAACAATACACAGAGAAGGATATTTTGGTAGTTGAGCACTTTATCGTTTTGCTTCTACCATGTCACCAAAGTAGGCCAATATATAACAGATCATGGCAAACACATGGACATCCCGGCGAATATCAGACTGTGATATTAGCTTTCCAGTGGTGCTGCCAGGGGTCCATGATTGGGGCACATTGTGTTTCAGTACATGCATGGTGCAGACAATTTAGCGAGGAAATGAATGCGAACATAAACTGCCCGCGAATCACGAAAAACAATTTTGTAATATGTGTGATATGAAGGTAAAATAGTGTATAGAGCTGATAGAAGAAAGTATTCCTAATTATGAAGAATACATTTAGAATTGGAAAAGTATATGCGCGCGGCGAAAGCCGATATTGCACTGTACAACCATTCTGTTCCCGCCAAAAAAGATGATAAATGGACTTTAATATTAATATGTAATAAGTTTCAAATTAATCGTAATTAAAGAAATCTAGAAAAGGGTTTTTAGTTTTCTGTATTTTCTGTATCTTATTTATGCAAAATATTTGTTAAATTTCAAGAAGATCCAAAACAATAAATATTGGCTAGACTATATACGGTACTAAATGTCATAATTGCAACACTGACAGTTCGCTATATGCTTCGGTTGTAATTATATCTAAGTGACGTCACCTGTTTTACGCCAATACCAGTAATTGCGGAGGATTTATAAAGACAAGACGATCGATATTAATTTTTATCTATTGTATTATTGGTTGCAAACGTACTTTAAAAGTCAATCTCTCTTTCCTTTCCATTCAATTTCTTTCCTAAAATCTATCGACGGTAGCATTCTCTACAAACGAATTTAATTTCTCTTGGGAAGGCAACTGGCACGACAAAACGTCAGACTTAAAGACGAAACGATTGTTTACTTACGGCGTCTTTCTTTGGCATATGTGTTCCATCTAGTGCCCATAGATATGATATAATGGTATTCATTATCGAAGTATTTAAACATCTTCAGTTATATTAACGTCCATAAAGGGTATACTGAGATATATATACATCCAAAGGAAAGTTTCGAATATACTGTAAATATATATACGTATATACGAGTTCCTCTATTCCTAATACGATTACCTGATAACTCGTGCGTATATTTGATAACTGTAAATAGAGTCGGAAACTAGTTTACGTCACCAACAAATTAAGAATTTTTCATAATCCCGTTTAACTCTAACCATTCATGCAATGTAGATCGTCTCAAAGTTCTTCATCCTCATGGGATGTCAATGACACGAACATTCGTCAAGAGACAGGATTTACTCACGGTGTCACTCTTGGACATTTGACGCTACTTTCAGAACACATACCAGTTTATGACGTAAATATATCGATAGTCTCCATAGTCTTCTTTATTAATTTTATTGACGGATAATCTCCTATAATAAATGTCATTGACGTTATGTGATTATTTCAATATGCATTGACCACAGAAATACTTCAACTTCTTTTCCTATGCATTTCTTTCCTAGCGGTTGGGTTGAACATTTAAGTTTTCGTATAGAGGTATGGATATGTGATAGCTGTCTTGTATGGTTATTGCGAAGTTTTAGAAATGTCTAGAGAAACAATTAGATGTTTTCAACTATTTCTGGATAAAAGGTTTATTTTAATTAGATAGATTCAATAAACCATGAGATATGATGGGTGATATTTGCTCTTCTAATAAATGCACACGAAAACACAGACTTGCTGTGAAATTGCTGTGTAACGGGTTTTGATTTTCTCTTGTGTGTTTTATTAATGAGCACCAGATACGCATATAGCTATACCAGTAAACTGAACGAAGTATAACCAGTAAATACCAGTAAATAAAAGAATATTATCACATAGCACATGTATATGCTGGAACATTCCAGTATTTACTGAAAATATTTGATGACGATAAGGACACACTGAATTCAGACGTGTTTAAAAATAACCACTGGAATTACGAGGCTATAGCATTTCGTCTATCGGTTGGTCGACAGTGTCTATGGTCTGATCGAACGCAGTTTTAAGTTATTACTGGCATGGCTGTGCGTATCGAGTGCACTAACCAGTGTATGTTCATGTTAGTGTGTGTTTAAGCCTGCGCGTGTTTAGTAACGCTCCTGGGCTGCCTGATTGCGTCGTCATTACGTTCGACGTTACCATCATGTTGCATAAATACATATCATCAATGTAGTGCTAAAGGTAGATTTAACAACAACAAAGTGCTTACCATAAATGCAAGTAACGTTTAAATTGTTTTTCTTATGAGAGACCCCGGTTACCAGACTGGCAAATCAGCCCATTCTCAATAATACTTGTTTTATTTCTATCCTCTAAAAACTGTGTTTAGGAATTAAACACTATTCTAAATACATTTTTGCCTGCACTATATTGTGGAACTGCTCTGCGATACATGATACATTGTACTCTGAACACTAACAACAAACACGTAACAAGTGATGTGTCTAGCCCATGTATTAGATACAACACTTGCCAAAAGGGGTAATAAAGGGTCTGAACTTCAATGTCAGCGGTGCTGAATATCAGTATTGACTACAGTTTAGAAATATATGTCAATCAACGTGTGCTTGGTGTATCGACAGGAATATGCAAAACCTCTCATATTTAAAAAATGAACAAAACATATGAACAGAATGATCAAGATCAAGTTTAGATGACTGATTGACACTGAATACTGACTATGACAAATTGAAGGTATGGGATGTATAATGTTCTTTATAGAGATGTCTTGACAAGATGACTTTCAGTCTGCAAGTGAAATGAGATGTTTACATAAATAGAGTAAACAGGCGGCGCTATACATGATGAATAGATAATCTTAAGTTACAAGCTTAAAAGGTGGCAGACTGGCAGTATGCCAGATTATCACATAATATGACATCTCCTTGTTTAAATGATTGTGGATACACTATATGTTTCACCTTCCACAAAAGTAATTTACAACTTATTTGTTGTTATCTCGGAATAAAAAGTAATCATAACTAATATCTAAATATCAATCAACTGGAATTTAGTTAAAAAGAAAAAGAAGATATGTAAAACAATGCATAAAAATGACATATCATAATAAAACGTTCAACACATTCGTTTCTTAAACATTCCAGTAAAGTTCAACCACTACAATGTTCTAATACTATTATGTTCAATCACCACAGTTTAGACAAGTGGTACATTCTGATTCTGATTCTTCTATCACTTCTACTCTGTCCTTTCCCCTGTAGATTGGCGGGTTGTATTTACATATGGGATGTTATCTAATCTTCTGCAAGAAGGATTTTCAAGATAGCGTTGTAAGTTTTGGACACCGGACCATTTTGGTGTTAATGTGAACCGTTGATTGATTACATTCATTGAATGCTTACAGAGTAACATGACTAATGACCATCAGTACTATCGCCATTATGAAATGAAACTCCAATGAAAGACGGCACCCCAGCGATTGACCTTCAAAGAAAAAAAAATCACAAAGAAATAGTACCGTTTAATTTAGATTGTAAATTGTATCTTGGTCTACACCATATCGGCATACGGGGTTTTGGCTAACTTGACTAACAACGCAAATTACTAGCACTGAAGTAAGTATCAACTATACTATTGTCCAGCTTCATCTTGAACAAAACGACACCGGCTTAACGACGAGGCTCCTAACACGCCCGGCAAATGGCACATGACGTACACGACGCAACGACCACCTGAGGCCCTTCTAAGAAAACCAACCACGCCCCGAAGGGCACCTCACTCGACCCAAAGGAAACGTAACCCACCCCAATGGTGGTACATTACAGTCCTCGAAGGGCACTAATAATGTACGAAAATAT
>JAODAF010652639.1:0-12781 GCA_027574765.1 Molpadia intermedia
CGCGCCTGCCGCCACCCCACTTTTGCCACTAGCTGGGTGGCAATATTTTCGGGCAAATGATTACAGCCCCCCCCCCCAAATGAAATAGTGCTCCTACGCCCATGGTGGAGGGACAGCTCGTGTAGAGCTGGTGTTCATCCACGACCAAACATACACGTGGTGCTGTTGAATTATTAGGTTAGATCAACTAGGTTTAGGTCCCTCTTAATGATTGCGTTTAATTTGTTAGTTTAATATGTTTTTAACCCTTCCTTAGATCATGGATATTAGCAGCTACCGAACAATCGAAATATGCAGAGTGGAACACACTTTCGGATGGACGGCTGATTTAAATGGCGCTTTCCTTCACCTGTTGGCCTACCAACAAGAACTCCCTACATTCACCTTAACATGGGAATCTGTGGAACGCCCTAACCCATCAGGTCTGTACAAACCAGAATATCAGAAAACGAAATATAGGCCTATTATGGAATACAGCAATTGGCTGCCTATTTGTTGGTGAATATAAACCAACTTTAGTCGACACGACTTATGACAATATGCTGTAAATTGTTGTTTAGTCCATTAAAAACATGCAGACACAATCAATTGTTTCGGGTTTTAACGGCTTCAGCACAGAGTTATGCGCGCACTGTTGTTTTTCTTGTAGTGTATATTTTACGTTATGGCACGTACGTACAAAACCGTGTTGGCAAACTGTACTGCAGTGTATAGCAACAGTCTTAAGTGTAATGTTTTTAGATTTAATGACTGTATGTTGAGTAATAACAGGTCACATTTTAACCAATCTCAGTGCAGGATCTCAATAACGGACAACTAAATGTTGCAGAATCACCACGACCCCCAAAATGAAAAAGAGTGCACGGGAGTTTTAGTTTTGTTGTTATGAAGAAAACAATTACCGTCATTCTCTTAAAAACATCAGTTCAGAAGTAGCAGAATTAACTAGTATTATTTACATGAGCGTGAGCAAGTGAGATGTGCCTGGAGGGTTAGTGTAGGTTTTTTATTTCGAGGCTACCATGCTGGTAGAATGGCAGCAATCGTGGTTGACAATGGCAAAATATTATTATTATTAGTAGAAGGGAAGGGTGATGCCTTTTCCTAAAATTATTCATCAATGCTCTACATGACATTTTTAACGGATACTTGTAACGTTGTGTTTTTCTTTTGTCCTATGAAGAATGCTACACTAACATAACACCTCTTTTCAGAGCAGGCCAAACAAATGCAAGATTATCGTCAACTTTCATCCCGACAAGAGAATAATGGTATCTTTACATGAGGTCATTGTGATGTCAGTCAACTGTTCAACAGAGATAACGGTAAGAACGTGTTGTATGCAATTTGGAATCAACTCTTATATATTTTTAATTAACAAGGCGCAATGTTAGCTGAAATAAAGCCTTAAAACTTTGCTCTCCAATAGTGTCCTCCCCATGCACAAGAACCGATTTTGGGAGTCTAGGAACAAATGCATCGCAGCCATGAGTTTACTTATCAAATATCATCAGATGTGGATACTTATCCTGATATATCAATGAATAAGAAAGTTTCCTTCTATGTCGCTTCAATTACATAACGTGAATTCAATTTCACTGCTAAATAGAAAGACCAATCAATATTGGAAACTACATGGTGATGTCGTATGCATATACACATGGATTGCAGTCATCTACAATTGAATTATAACAAAGGTTAAACAAATTTTGAAATTTGTTGACAAATTTGTTATCTTTGGTATTTGTTCTGGTCTTCTAATTGTCTCTGGTACAACGATGTCTCTGTCTGCACTTCATCGCTTCTCGCGATAACCAGATGTACTCAAAATGTTGACCAGTGGTCCAGGGATGGAGGTCCAGAGGTGTTTTCACTTTGACAAATTTTCTATCCTACTTAGATTGAGGATACGGTTACTGGAAGAGTTTCTAAGCTCTGTGAAGTTTATCCGTCTCCTTACACGTGGACGTCTGACAGTAACGAAGTAACAATTACCATTAAGCAGACGGACACCGTCGGTGTGCTTGATGGGTCGAGAATTCATTTCAGTGCTATCTACAGACCACCAAACTCTGGTAAGACAAGATTGTGAAGAAATAAAGCAGTCAGTCAATCAGTGAAAACAATACCATGGACCCAGTTAGTAAAATATAAGTAAAAGATTTAGTGTAGCTTCATGCAACATCAAATATCAATATCAATTTCAATGCAATATCAAATTCTTCATGTAGCCAGTGGTGGGTGGGGTCATGTGGGTTGGGCCATGGCTTCGAACATATCATTGTGGAGTTTAAGAATATTACATTAAGTCTCGCTGATTCATTAATATTGATGAAATGTACAAGGTATTTTAGAGCAACCAGTCACACACACCTTTCTATTTGAGCAAAAACCCTAACATTGACAATACATTCTCTTTTGTTTTCCAACCGAAGACCTCTTGATTCCTTTGTTCTGGTCCTCGGTCTTACTGGGAATACAGGTACATACATACACACACATAACGATTGCACACCACACATGGCGTCACGACCACATATGTTCCTCGGCCTGACATATTGGTGTAAGTGTAACTGTATAAAGCTACGAAATAACTATGGGTGACAATGCAACATATATGTATATATCATATTAACAATACAATATTATTTTTGTTCTTATGTTTCCAAAGGCTGTTCCAAAACCTTGACGGCCGACAGTGGTGTTCTTGTTTCGATGGGTTTTCCTGATACATACCCTCCGGACCAAAATTGCTCAATTCTGTTACATGCCAACCCAGGCAATAATATACGCCTATTTGTACACGAATTTATTCTTGAAGGAAATGGCCTAAGTTCGAATTGTAAGAACGGGGATTTTTTAAAGGTAAGTAAGTAAACAATCTCTATCGCCTTGTGGCGTACGTATATATCCATTCGGCAACTGACGGCATTTACCCTCTCCTCACAAAATTGGTGCCACATTACAAGAAAAATGTGCTCACCCAGCTCCCTCTCCTTGTAACTCGCCCCTTGGTGCTCCCTGGCAGTGTTAGTCTGGATCTGCCACATTCGTCACAACTCTTTGTCATTTGCTCTACCATTATGTCCAGAAATGTTATATGACTTCGAGCCAATAATCATGTCCCTCATCTGAAAACGTCACACAATGGTTAGTACTTTTGAACATGAGCTGCGTGATTGGCGGCTTACTCGAATCAACGTCTATGTTATATATATGCGTATGCAACACCGATAATAATAATTTATATTTTGTTAGATCACTGACCTCGCTACTCTGACCAGCAATGTAACTTGTGGACATCTTCATCCGTTCTCCTGGACTTCCACAGGTAACGAAATGTTAGTGAGCTTCGTGACGGATGGATCACTGGAGCTTGATGGCTACCGTGGCACTTATGAGTGGTTACCATCATCACCAGAATTTGAAGGTGAGAGTGAAGCCCTACCCTTGATCGGTACCCACCCCCAGCCAAAATAAAAGTAGAAGAAAAGAAAAAAGAAGAAGACAAAAAAAAATACAAACTCGGAAAAGAGGGAAATAATCTGTCACGTAGAGACACGTCATGTAGAGTAATATATACTAGTAATGTTAATAGATGGGCCGCATGTCAATGGCTGTGCCCCTATATCAATCAAATGTAGTAGGACATGTGTATCAATTGATTTACCCACCTTCCTAATCAATTACCACACTCAGTCGACTGTCTATTCTGCGTCACTGGTGCCCAAGCATTTAGTTTCTAGTATCTCGACATGGCATTCATACCTTCTAAATAAACTGATATATATTATCAAATTCCTTTTTTAGTATATATAGGATGTAACGTAACACTCACAGAAGACATGGGATTTATTCAACTGCCAAGTTACCAAGTCTGGTTTAGTTCATTACCTTCAGTTAAATGTCGTTACTTCATTCAAGCTCATCCCACGGAAAGAATAATCTTTTCTTTTGGAGTGATCAGCCTCTCGTCTAATGAAGAATGCACGGATACCTTCGCATTGGTAAGTATGATAAGTTATAAATAATACAAATTTATGCCTCATCAGTAAAGTCATATATAAAATGGACTACGGGTGTTTCGCTTCCTCAATTTGTTTATCACCCTATACAGTTTTCCGTTGATAAAAACTATAAGAAATGTTAAAAATAGATACAAAATAGATAAAATCCTTATTTATGTGTATAAATTGCATTGATTTTGTTGGTTGTATTTTGTCCGTAAACGTGTGTTCGCTAGTTAGTGCATATGATCTTAGAAGACATGTAAGGTTCGAACACCAACTTTCGGGAGCATAAACATATCTTAAAACATAGGCTTCCCAGCAGAATAACTTCTTCTGAAAATTGTTTTCAATAGCAAAATGACCCGTAAAAAATATTAAGTAAAGTCGATGACAACATTTTCAGACAAAAGTCTAAATTGCAAATTAGGACAAATCATTCAAAATCAATGTTTTTGGCAACGAACATCCAGCAAATTACTTTTTGGTAAATTCTGAAGCCAAATACACTTGTTTATATGAATTAATGATGTTTTGAAGCAGTAGCGAGTAGACATTCCCATCTGAGGGAGGGGCTGAAGGCCAAATCTTTCAACTTTTCCAGTTTTTGATGTTTGATGTCATAAATACCTTTATCAGTTTCTTGCATTCTGATTGGCTGGGGGCATTTGCTCACCAGTCTTAATTGAGATTTTTGACTGGCACAAATTTGGTTGGGAGAATTGATATTTTGATCATTGTAGCAGATTCATTGAGGATGTTGCCATGGTAACTGTGTGTAACAGAAGAAATACCCATGGTTACTGTGTTACATACAAATTGTGGTATACTAAATAGTATTCCAAAGTTCAGTGGGGTCAACACATGCACACTATACTACATGTAACATTAAATTTAGGCCTTCTAGCCTAACTATATTTATTGTTAAGCCTATGTAACATTAATCATAACAAATATAATGTAGCATAGCCTGCTTCTTAACAGCCTAATCTTTCCTGAAGCTTATATTCTGTCATAAAAAACCTAGGCTAGGATATTATTAACACACCTTATTAAAGCCAATGGCCGCAGGTTAACTTTCTATATAGCCTAGCCTAACAGTTACTTATTTTGATGCCTAACGAAATTATAGGCCTAACGTTAGCTGAAGTTAGCTCTCACGTTAGCTCTCTTAGTACTGTAACACTACAGTAATGTATGGTTAGGCTAGCTAGCTACTCTGCAACTTTAAGACCGTGGCTAGGTTAGAGCCTAACTATGAATCGTCAGGCCTAACATATAACGTTATCCTGTAATATATACCATACCATTAATTATATGCAAACCTTACTCACAATTTTGATGGTCGTGTGTCAAACAAAAAACTTTTGTTGTTTTACACGGAACACATATACACGTACAGTGCAAGTTGTTAAATTGTTGTGTGTAATGGGACTATTCTAAACTTGAAGCCAGCTGACATTGTTCGAACCTAGCATTATTCATTGCTATGACGTTATAGCAGATTTTGCCAGGACCACAATTGGCCATATTCTCACCTTAGAATCTACGAGTCAATTTGAAAGCATACGTTATCGAACATCATTGAATTTGAAGCGATGTATCTGTTATTATTAGCATGAGTTAAAGCTACAAATTCTTGTTGTCTTGGGATTCTGTTTTTTGCTGGTCGTGGTGTGTCGACTATACGTATCACAGAACTGTCAAGAGATATGACGTTATTAATGAGCCCAAAAAATATTTTGGGCTAAAAAGGATGTTTTTGATTTAATATGATATTTATGAATGGGGATAAAAGCAGGGTACCCTGTCTTAAATTTGATTTCAGACCTCTGATGACGTCATCGAGGAGGGCTGAGCGGACCTCGGCTATTACCATGATGTTACACCCAATTTGTTTTTTTACCTTTGTGAATAGGCAAGCAAGTAAATTCAGCATTCCTGTGGGTTCATACTCATAGTGGATCTATATACTTATACAAAGATACAAGTAATAATTTAGATTTTGATATAAATTCCTCAAAACGTATTTTGGGTGTATTTAGGAGCAACAATACTGACCATGCTGATACATCTACAGTGTATTCCGAAGCTCCGAGCACAAAACACATATATATAATCCAAAAATTTTGTGATTTTGTGAAAGGCTATTAAAGCTAATAGACGTACAGTGTAGACTCCTATTTGCGGAAGAAATAAGAATGAGCAAGAGGTCGGTAGCCTGTAGTTCCCTACCGTGGCAAAGAGGTCCATTAGTGTGGCCTGTAAATGCCCTTGAAGAGCCAGGGTAAACCACCTTGGCACTAGCTCCCACTCCCCCTAACTCACTCAGCTTCTCAACAATGTGACCACCAGTTGTGTTCTAGCTCTCTCCCTGCAAAATGTGGGAGACCTGGAGTTGAATGTCATGCTGGTGGCACCACATCCAGAGAGAGAAGACCATGCCATGCATGAGAGGTTCAGTGAGTACCCCCCCCCCCCAGTCTGTTGACCTAGGCCACTGAGGTTGTGTTGTCTGACGGCCCTTACGACAACCTCCAGCTCCAGCACAGTCATGTGCCACTTTGCCTCCTTCTTTGACCATGTATACAACAAGGTAAGGCATTGGTAGGTGTCCCATCATGACTCATCGGTCATGAAGGGGGAATAATAATAACTTTATTCATAATTATTGATATCACATATCCTGGTTATTGCATTTGGTTCTGTGAAAAAAGAAATGCAATTTCCAGGATATACTGTCAAATAACAGCAATAACCCACTTGAAGAGAAATGTAAACCAGGTTATTGGATTCATACAGTATCAACTGAGAGAAAACCAGAATGTAATATGGAGGAATTAGTCTCTTATGTATCTGGCAATAATCAGTATGATACTGATAGTGTCTAGACTAATGTACAGAATACTAATAAAGAATTAGGAAGGAATGAATTCAGACAGGGTTGCTTGACATATATACAAAACTGCAATTGACCTTGTCGGACAGGTTATCCATCATTTCAGGATATTTATTTCACTGAAAACCTAAGGGAGGATTGTGTTACACATGGCAAAAGACAATTAAGTACATATGGGAAACTTTCCTAATATTACAAATGCCCCAAGGCTCACTCTTGTAATAAACTGAAATGGCAGAAGAATTCATGGAATGCATACAAGACATATACTTGTATAATAATTTACACAATATCTATCAAAATATAATCAAAATATAATCAATGCTTACAAATGGTTTACAAATGGTTATCAAAGGGTACAAACCTGTTCAACATCCATGGTGGGACATAATTATCACAGTATTGTTTCATGTATTAATAAAAGCAATGCAAGCTATGCCCTATGTGTATTTAAAATGCATGTGAAGTGTAGCCTAACTATGCCATGCATACTGTACATGTAGGCATATACTTTACGGTAGATAACCATGTGCATTAATAGTGTAATACGATACAGGGAACATTGTAAGTGATGTAGAATGTACCTACAATTTGAATGTCTGGTATTAACAGATTCTAGTCTGACATAATTGACTGGAGTTAACCGGAATTGAAAGTATTTTGTGGTTTCTTGCTCTGTACTGAATGTAAACAAAAAAGGTTCTGTTCAACTGCAATGATGATAAATGGGTAGTTTTACTTGGGCAGTAACCTATTCAAGCCTTCATAATGTCAAATTGAATGATACCAACAGTGAATGAATAAATTTTGACTTTCAGAGTTTCACATTTTTCACACTCGGTCCTGTGACCTCATTAATATGGATGGTACGAGGATCGTCTACTCATCATGGGGCATCTATACATGAAGGATGACAAACATGCATGCATCCATCATTGTTTTGTTGAGTTATTATTCATACAAACTATTTTTACCAATATCATGTTAAGCCCTGCTCCTCATAAGTATGCATGATATTAAATTTAACACCAATCATCAAGTACCCGCTAACATCCAAAATTTGAATAAATTGTGAATTTCGATTGCAAAGTTTAATATTGGCATTTTAAGATTTTGCCATTTGAACCTGTGAACTCATTAACATTCATGACACAGCAACTAAAAAACAACAGGGTTCATCTACAGACTACTCACTATGGTACATCACCAAGCATCACACTCCACACACAAACACAGGTAGACACACACACACGCCAATGTTCCTTTGAAGTACAAGTAATATAAGCTATATGAGACGACAGTAGATCTACATGTATAATGTTTGGATTAGCGATCAAGGTGTGACAGAGCATAAATATTACTGACACATTTTTGCTTTGTTCATTATGTGGTGGTGAGGTGTCCATGTCCCATTTTGCAGAAAGTTTGAACTTCTTTTGAAATATTGTTATTTCAATTTTCTGTTCAGAAAAAAAAATATTCATGAACACGTTTATATTTCCATAAATTCAATTACCGTTTGATTGATCCCATTATGTAGCAGGGAGTCTTGTTAATATAAGATATTAAATTGCAGTGGAACTACTGCAGTATTACTTTGGCAAAGAAATTATCAGACTCATTAAATATGAGAGCCATATCATGAAAATGGCATGCATGCATACAAAGCTGTTTTGCATAAACTCTCTCTATTCGTGGTATATGCTGCTACATGTGTTCATGGGAGATCATTAGACTTCAATAATACTTTACAAATGGTTTGGTACCTAAACCCTTTCCAATTAGTTCTGCAAGTTAATTCAACACTTCAATTGGTACTCTCAAATTCTCAATTTCATTTTGAGTATGCCGCAAAATTGTGCCAAATATTCAAAATAGGTAGAATGCCACAAATTAACAAGGCCACTTCAGGCCAAATAAGTGCTGTCTACATATTAGATGACTGAAGTCGTGCATAACTATTGTAATTTGTGTTGAGGTGCATCAGATTAAATATTTATTTGGACCTGGAGGGGGTGAGGGAGGTAGAGCCTATAGGTGCAATTAACTAACTAACCATTGTGGTCAAATTTAATATTCTGCAACCAACAACTGCATCACATCCAGCTGAAAATAAGAGTTGTTCAGATATTAAATAAACAACTGTGCTTAAACTTTACATTTATACAACTTTACATTTATACAACTTTACATGTAGCTGATGTATAGTGTAACCGACTAGCCATTGTAAGTATTGGCTAGCTACCTGTAACATTCTCTCACACCTCCCTGTCACATCTACAACTCTATGCTGGTTCATGGTACAATATCACAGACCTTATACACACCTTAAACTTTTGAAAGACTGATGATGGCCATCGCACACACAGTGACAAGTCAGCGTCTAGCATATGATCAGACATAATGGAGCATACTATTCCCTCTTCTTAAGAGACCTATTACATCCTCATCAAAATATCTTGAAGCAATTTCATGAAAACCTTGCCTAAATGTCTTGCATGAAATCTTGAAGGATCTGTTGAATTTTTCAGGAGTTTTGTTTTTGCCTCTATAGAAGAGTTTTGATAAGGGAATTCTAAAGCTGGCCGGATATTGGGCCTGATCAGTGACGTATATAAGGGGCGCAAGAGGTACATTCCATTGCCATTGGGGGTAGTCTAACTGTTTTATCACTAAAAATCAAGCAAAAACATTAACTTCCTTCAAAGGTTGCAGAGAGAATTCCATTTTGCATCTAATCACTCTTATTTATATCCCAAAACTAAGAAAATATGAGACACCCCTCTTGAACTATTTCAAGCCTTTTTTGCAACCCCCACCCCCTTCTTTCTTTGAATCCTAGATCAACCACTGCAGAAAATTGTGCAGCAATTAACAAATAATTGTTAAACCCTTTCTCCCTATCTCATTTAACCCGTCTGTTGTATAGTTGTTAAGTCTGCTATAAGTAAGATCAAAGCTATAACCCATTTAAAAGATAGTACTTTCAACCAGTCTGCACAGCTATGTTTTATTGTACAGGCCATACTACTGAAATTGTTTCCCCATTAAGTTGCATTTGATTTATGAGGACCATCACACAAGTGACATGTCAGCAACTTGCAGTGTAAATCAGCGTGAAATATATGATAGAACCCAAGCAGACTATTCCCAGCTTACATGACTGGCAGCCTACATATCCATCAACAGACTATAGAAACCTTCTAGCATCATAGATACCTCTGGTCTCATCAATCAAGTCCTTCCATGATATTATCTAAATGTACTAACAAGAATTATGAGTGTCAGTGGAGCCTTTACTGACACAACTTCTATACTGACTACATACAGTACTTCAAAGAATCAATTTTAATAAATCAATTTTACTAACTGATAAAACTGAAAGAATGGCCTGCTACTCAAGTTTAAAGGAATGATTCTTTATAAAGACTTTAGATGATAAAATGGCTTAAAATATATTTCAAGTAGTAGTATATAGGTACCAGAAACCCCCTACATGGTGATGATGGTTGAACATGCAGTGTTACAAAGGTGTCACCAGGGTCACACACAGTATATCATCATCATGACTGACAGCCTAGCTTGCCATCAACAGACCAGAAACCATCTTGCACCATATACCTCATGCCTCATTCATCAAGTCATTCCATGATAATGTAGATAAATGTACCATAATTCCGAGTGTACTGCATGACACAACTTCTACAGACATCTACTTCAAAGAATAAATATTACTTATTGACATAACCAGACTTAATAGTGTAAGAAATTGTACCATTATTAATATTTCTTATTTCTTTTGCAGCTTGTATCTTAACTGTGCATTGTGATTTGGTTTATTCTTTAGGAATTTGCCTAAAAATCATTAATCATGCAGTAACAGAAACCAGGTGAGATATGTCTTTATCTGAATGAGTTTGCTGGAAGTAAATGTAGGTCAGGTTTATGTATTTACTTTTGGGGCACAGCATAAGGGTCACGTTGCGTAATTAAATTGTCGCACAGTGTCCGTAAAGCAAGGTTCGCATATGGTCACGTAAAGCAAGGTTCGCATAGGGCGCAGTCTCGTTATGTATTTTCTTAGTGTGGCGAAATGGAATAAGTTTAGCTGGGGCACAGTTGTATTTGTTATATAAGGACATGAAAATTTATGTGAAAGGTACAACATCTCTCAGCTCTGTAGAGTACAGACCTACAGTGAAACCCTATCCTGTATATATACATATTAGCTTACGGATTTGAGAGTCATGTAGAGACTTGAGAATAAACCAAGCTAACTGTATCCTGTTGTGTTGTGTTGTCTTTCACCGAGCGGAGTCTATCTTCAACCTGGTGCCATCCAGACCCCGAGCACGTTACAATATATATATATCAACCCAGAATGCAATGATGCTTATAGTTGGTTCCGATGCAATGTTTGAAAGAATGTCTTGACTAATGAGTTAAATATGATAGACATGATTACACATAAATAACAAAAATACACAGCATTGCATGTGGTTCCTTGCTGTTTGATAATTGTGTGATTTTATTGCAATTTTAAGATTTTGACATTTGACCTCATAACCTCATTAATATTCATGAAATGAGCACCAACAAAAAACATAATACATAGTAAACAACAAAGTATGAGTTAACGTGTACCATATAGCTATAAAGAATTGCATTAGCATGTACCTGCAATGCATCACCCAATATCATCATACCAAGTTTTGGCACAATCTAACTTTTGGTTGTTACATTAATCTTCATGAGATGAGCACCAAAAACAATAGGACTTTTCTACTCACCATTGGTCATCCACCCACCAATTACAATTACACAATTACAATTATCCATCACTCCATTGTTGAGTTATCATGTACTAAAAGCAAAAGCATCAGATACACCACACACATGCCAACCTGACTGCATAGGTTCCTTGCTGAACAAAAATCATTTACTTATATTAAAACTGTACTATTATCAATTGAATAGCAAATTTCTATATGCTGCTCTAGCTCATGAATAATTAATGAGTTGATGTTGTGCACTAGTACTGTATATTATGATATTATGTATACCTTTGTACCAAATGTACAGGGTGAAAGATATTATTTTTTAAGATTTTTATGCAAAGCCCTATACCCACTCATTATTATTCATGAGACCAACACCAAAAACAATAGGGATCATTTACGTACAGACAACCAATGCATATATACCAAGGAGACAATAGAGATCATCTACTACATTATACGCCCAACATATATAGTATGATATCCATACAACATTCCCTTCTTCAGATATCATGTTCAGAAGCTCAAGGGTCACACATACATACACAGGCCAACTTGACTGCATAGGTTTCGATGCTGCCTTTGGCATCGGAACTAACAAAAGGTGTCTTTTGCTGAATTATACGTTATCTTTTTACACACTGTTTCAGTCTTACACTTACCTGACTTTAAACTTCAACTTTGGCAAATGAACACGTCAACATGAAGGTTCTCTTTCACTACCAACTCTTGAGTACCTGGAATGGAAAATGAAAAAGTGTACAATATACAGAGATGGATAAAAGTTGGGTTCTGGCAATTTAAATACATGTTCACCAATACTGATTCAGACAAGTATCAAACCATGGCAATACTATGACCTATTTAACAGAGTATCAGCTTCCTACAGCTAAACCATAGAACCAACATGTAGAACCATAGTCCTACCATAGAAGCTACATGTAGAACCATAGCCCTAAACCATAGAACCAACATGTAGAACCATAGCCCTACCATAGAAGCTACATGTAGAACCATAGCCCTACCATAGAAGCTACATGTAGAACCATAGCCCTAAACCATAGAACCAACATGTAGAACCATAGCCCTACCATAGA
>JAODAF010652749.1:0-12780 GCA_027574765.1 Molpadia intermedia
GATGATTGTAATACTACATGTAAATGGTTGTTTGTATCCAACCAGAAGAGTGCATCATGTAAGTGGTTGTCCTTGATGGCCTCAAGTGGTGAAGGAATTATTTATAAAATAACGCAATAACACAGATGGCATTGCAATTTTGCAGAATAATTAATATACCATGTGTAAGGTATGGGAACCCGGAATTTACATGGTGTTTATGACGGCTTAAACCCACATCCTAATATACATGTACATGTACCATGTAAATTCTAGGTCCCTCATACCATAAATGTTGTATAATTATCTGTGAAATTGCTATGCCATCTGTGGTATACTGTATTGCATTATTGGTGAACCCTGCATTGGTTGGATATAGTACACTGATATAATTTTAGGACTATGAACACCCTATTAAATTTGCTTCCCTATTGGAACAACTAACCTGATAATTTGCATTTTGGCAATTTTTAGCAACATTAGAAAAATGGACTTTACTGTACTCTATTACATCTACTGAAAATGTCATCTGTACATTCAGTGGGAGATTATGGATTGATATTGGGGGTCACCTTGTCTGATTTTCTGGTTATTCTAAAAACTAATTGTCTTTTATTCTAGATGTTGAACGATACTCGCGAATCCCACTGCAAGATGTGGCTTTAGAAATAAACACAGGAGCCTGTATTAGTTGTAACCCACCAGATTATTACCCAGGTAAGAAAAATATTTGCTCAGAACTACTGTACCTTCACTGTCCCCCTAACCCTAACAGGCCTCCCACTATAACCGCAATATATATTGTACTTCTACCCTGATAAATGCAGATGCCCTGGGCTGTTGGGCATGTGTACTGGGGTGGGGGAACCCCAAAGGACCCAGCCAGCATCTTCCAGCAAAATTTGGCTAATTTGCCATTACATTGCTAAAAACAGAAAAATCGGGGGATTGTTTTCCCCTGACTGTTATATAAGCTGTCTTAATAAGTGGATGGTCTACGAGAAATGGTCCGCCTGTTACATGTAGCTTCGTCATGACATTGGGAGCCCGAATAGCCAGGCAGCCATGTCTGAAGATTGGTTTGAAGCGGGAACCGCCTTCGAGTGAACGATGGTAACGATCCGCTAGAAAATCAAGGAGCCTAGTGATACTTATAATTATATGAATCATCCAATTCTATTAGTGTCAGAGGGAATGTCTTCCGCTAAAATGATGGATGGCTGCATGATTTACTGGCTGGTAGGCTTCAGGAATGGCTGGGTGGTTTGCTGGCTGACTGATTGGGTGGCTGACTGATTGGCTGACTGACTGTTTGGCTGAGTGAATGGCTGGCTGACTGTGTTACTAACTGGCTATACATGTATGTGGCTGAATATGGCTGATTGACTGTCTGTGTCTGTGTTTCTAACTGGCTACGTGTCTGTGGCTGGATGGCTGATCGACTTGCTGGAAAGCTGCTGGGCTGACTGATTGGCTGGCTGGGTAGCTGACTGAATGTGGCTGACTGAATGGGTGGCTGACTGAATGGGTGGCTGACTGAATGAGTAGCTGACTGAATGGGTGGCTGACTGAATGGGTGGCTGACTGATTGGCTGGCTTACTGAATGAGTAGCTGACTGAATGGGTGGCTGACGGAATGGGTGGCTGACTGAATGGGTGGCTGACTGAATGAGTAGCTGACTAAATGAGTAGCTGACTGAATGAGTGGCTGACTGAATGGGTGGCTGACTGAATGGGTGGCTGACTGAAATGGGTGGTTGACGGAATGGGTGGCTGACGGAATGAGTAGCTGACTGAATGAGTAGCTGACTGAATGGGTGGCTGACTGAATGAGTAGCTGACTGAATGAGTAGCTGACTGAATGGGTGGCTGACTGATTGGCTGGCTGACTGAATGAGTAGCTGACTGAATGGGTGGCTGACTGAATGGGTGGCTGTCTGTGTTTCTAACTGGCTGGATGGCTGATCGACTGGCTGCAGGGCTGACTGGCTGGGTGGCTGACTGGCTGACTGGCTGGGTGGCTGACTGATTGCATGGCTGGCCTTTTAACAACATTAGGTTTTACCACCAGTACTAGCAAGAGTATAATAAACTACACAAGCTTTGATGAAAACCACTCCAGGGTAGCTTCTAAAGGGGCAGGCTGGGTAATGGTTATATGATCGATCTGGTGACAATTCCTGCAGCCTGGTACACCAGAAAAGAGCATCCCTAGCCTGTTGATGAATGACAGAATTTACAGTGCTACTAACTTACCTTGCTAAACATTTATTTATCATATTCCTGCCTACCGGCTCAGTTACAGAAGAACAAATGGTCATGCTTTCATATCACAGGACATATCACTACTTGATAGCATAGCCTGTATCCTATCATACAGATAGTACTAATGTACTGCTCTTTATATAGCGAATTTACTGTCCCGTTCTTGATTACTATTAGGCTAAATATAAAACCCTTTTTTTTCAAAATGGCGGATGGACATTTTTTGAGCGATCAACGTTACGATCGATTGTACAACTCGTAAAAGTATAAAAATATAAAGTAAAAATATTTAAAGAGAAGAAATAAGGATGATGCACGGGGATGAGAAACCAGAATTTTTTATTTGGCCTTACATACATTGTTGTGAATGATAGGATATGAATTGCAAAGCCATCACTGGGAGAAGAAACACAATAGAGTAAGTACAAGCGATGTTCTATATATATACAGTCATAACTACCGATATACTAGGGAAGATATTGGTGTGGTAGTTATGCTGGAAATGTTGGCATGGAGGTTTCTCAACTGCTGTTAATTCTATCAAGATCATATACAGTAGCACCGGCCCCATGCATGTCTCTCATGCATACAAATGAGGGCCAGGTGATGTACATCAGTATTCAAAATGACTCATATAGGCCCACTTTACTAGGTGCCTGTACCTCCCCTTGTTGTATCATTACAAAATATAACAACAACAATTTCTTCTTCTTTTTGGGGGGTTGGGGAGGGGGGGGGCTATTGCATGTTATATGATTTTAGTGACACTGAAGCATCATGTAAAGTTTCTTCAGAACAGCTAGTTAATGTTTCTTTTATATTGATATTTTTCTCATCAACAGGAATTGAAGTAATTTGGCAAAAGGATTCATCACCAATCTCATTGAACTCAAGACTGAGGATCACTATTGATGGTCGTCTATGTTTTGCTCGAGTTGAAGACTCGGATGATGGGGAATATAGCTGCTTAGTCAAGTCTAGCTTTGAGACGGCCGGTGCTGCGGTCAGCTTTAAAGCTAGCCCGAGCTTCACTGTAACAACAAATACAGGTATGAAATGACACTATATGCATTCAGGGTTTCAAATGTTCCTTAAAACATTCCTGTTCATAGCTATAGGTAACTTTTTTAATTACCTGTTTCTTCAGGATTTCTAGCTGAACAATTTGAATGAAAGAGTTCCATTTATCTAACAACTAGTGGCAACTTAAATAATAAAATTACATTACAATTAAGACATAACACTTCTTTGAATGTCTCTTTCTCTTAGTGATCTTCTTGAAATTATCTAATCAAGATCATATGAAAACTTTTTAAATCAAGATCAGACTGACCAGAATTAAAAACAAAATAAGGTCAAAACTAAGTATCGGTAATATCGTAGTATCTTGGCTTTAACAAATGTGCTGACCTAGTAAATACACTATGTCCATATTATGTCCATCATGTACATGTATGTTCTAAATATCACTTTCCACTTCATGAAATTCTGTTCCCCAAAATAATCAAAGATATGGACAATCATTAAACTTTGGAAACTTTGCCGTTTAATATGCAAAAGGAAATAAAAACAAAGAAAACATGTTGAAATGCAAACTATGCAAATATTTCCCAACAAAGAATTCTCCCAGCTACCTATGTATAAAGGGACATTTTAAAGTTCAGTGGTGTAAATGATTGCACTTATTCTACTCTATGTTGATTTGTGCTTAAATTCTCCTTTTTTTTTGCTGTTTATTAAACTCTGGACAATTTTTGAAAGATATATAGAGTGTTTTGGCATCAGAACCAATGAGTTTCCTGTTTTCTGGGTTTATTCAGGGTCTGCCCCCGAGCTATCAGCACCCAGGGTACTAGTTGAGGTATCTGATGTTACTGTCAAGGCTGGGGAAGAGGCACATCTGGAATGTTTCTTCAAAGGGCAGTAAGTATTGACCTGCTTTTAAGGAGAGTAATGTAAAATGTTTGAGGGCTGTTATTCTTCCTTCCATTGGTTTGGTTTTCCTACACTAGCCACTCATTGTCAAGATCCTTGTAACATTTTTTTCACCGTACTTTTTAACCGATACACTGTGCACTTCCTGATATAAGGTGCCAATAAATGTATCCCCAATGAACTTCAGGGACTTTCTTTGAGGGTGAACATTACAGCATTTAAAGAAGGCTATTGTTGTATGTTCCCTGTTAATGCAGCTCATATCAGTTGATCATGTGACCATATCACATGACTAGGCAAACATATAACATGATAAAGTTTTAAACACAAAGATTCTATATAAGTGTATGCTAATTAACTTTCATTAATACATCTACAGTCCTTCACCGACACTCCGATGGCAGCGGAAATCACCAGCAGACGAACCATTACCGAGTAGTTCCCGAACATCTACTTTTGATCAGGAACTTATTATCAGCAATGCCGCGCCCGAAGACAGCGGTGAATATGAATGTTTGGCATCAAACTCTAACGAGGAAGATGTCAGATCTTCAGGACAATTGACTGTAGTAGGTAGGTTTAAAAATCATTTGAAATGTAGATAGTGCTTGTTTCTTTAATCCAGAACCTCTCACTCAATTAGGCCTTTACTTTGTACTTCGTATAATATTAACCTTGGTAGCAAATATGAAATATTTCATTCTGCTGAATTGGGATAGTGTTCCTCAAGAAACAAGAAAGGGTGCTCCACTCACGCAGTGGTGTATTAATGAGCCCATTGATTTTTTTGGGGGGTGGGAGGGAAGGATTGGATCAAGTATAGAGTCATATTATATTGTCTCTATTTTGAATTTCTTAAAAGGAGAACTGAAGGCTGAAATTTTGAAGATAGATATTGTAGAGCAATCAATACAAGTATTTTACCGAAAACCGCATTCAATTTTTTTTTGGTGTACATATTTAGTATTTTATTGACTGTATTATACTACTAGGCTAGTTGCAGAAAATCACTAGCTAGATGAAGCTAGAACATTTTAATTCACTTCCTTAATTTATTTCTTTTCTTTACTTTACAGACCACCAGCTAGATGAAGCTGTGATTGCAGTAGTTAATCAAAACCGCAATTTTGGATCAAAGATGGTGGAAGGGGCTTTGAGGGCAAGGAGTATTCATGTCCAACGATATAGAATAAGGGCAGCAGTGAAGAGGGTTGATCCAGATGGTAATATTTAAAATGAACCAGTATGAAAACTTGTGTTGAGATCCAATTTATTAGGTGATAAATATATATACAAATTTTATAACTTGCATATATATATGATAAAATCCTTCATATGTACCCTTAAAGTCCAAATTTTAGATTAGTATGAGCTCATTATAATTCATCCCTTGTAAGCACAACACTCCACTCCTTCTCTCCCCACTTGAGAGATGTTATGAATATTAGTGAGAACAGGATTTATGTAAATATAATTAATATAAACATGATAGTCTTAAAAGTGGTATCAAGAATTCACTGTGATATGCTTGTATTTTTTAAAGGTTTCTTTGATATGCATGGTCAAACTACAAAATATTGCTATATACATTATTATTGAACACAAATTTTCTGTACTCCAAATTAAAGACATATGTAAAGGCACACTATTGAGCAGATGTGCTGTAATAGAAATAAGCATACAACCATTTAAAGGGGAACAACAGGCAAAGAACATGTTTTCCTAGACGTACACCGTCACTGTTTCAAATCATTCGCAATGATACTTTGATTGATTCCAAATGCCTATATAGTACAGCCGTCAACGAACTTTTAGGGCGCCGCCATTATCATGCTAATTTATTATCTGTTACAGCTGTACTACATAGTTAACGGCGGGAAATTTGAATTGGTGCAGTGAGCAGCTCTAGGCGTTTGGAATCAATCAAAGTATCATTGCCAATGATTTGAAACAGTGTGTATGCCTAGGAAAACATGTTCTTTGCCTGTAGTTCCCCTTTAAGGTTAATTTAATTATTTCCAGATACTGTAGGAGAGGCAGTAATTTGTGTTGTGTGATATGGTACGTAGAGAGTATCAATGAAGCAGGTATTTTGAGATGCATTTGAAGTAGGACACACAGCTAGGTTGTCTTCATTCTTCAAGTGAACTCAGGATATAATTATATCACTAGCAATTTCAGTACTTTAAAATTTTGACTTGAAAAAGTGTGAAAGTTGCAATACCAAATAGAACCTGGGGAAGTGGAAACAACTTTGACACTGGTGTGTATTCATGAAATTGACTATTTGGTACTAAAATAGTAAGTTTGAACAATGCATATATGTAGGAAAACTTCATGCAAAGTAGGTAGTTTCTCAGTGGCAACTCTTTTAAAGCAGTTTGTAAAACATACCCATACCCAAATAAGAACTGTTATCTGCTATGTATATAAGGAACCTGTTTTGATTCAAGTTAAAGGTGTGGTTTGCATGGTCGAGATCAAACTAGATCAAGCATAGAAGTTGGTAACCACTCCGAATTGTGTATTAAAATCTCCATTTTTGTTGTATACCGCTCAAACACATATCTCAAAGCTCCATATATTAGGCTGATTTCCATAATGAAATACCAGGTTTATTCATATTGTTCATCCGATCTAGGTTTATCTAACTTTATTCACCTAGGTTTTATCTCTTTGCAATTGGTTTCAGTTGTGACTGTTCCAAGCTCAATGATAATTACTACAAATTCAATGCATGCATCTTAATTAAATGCCTTCAAATTTAATTCAAAGAACATTCAGTATGAGCTGGCTTATATAGTTATCTTTTTTTTATAGGGCATTCTTTAATGCAAACAAACAAAATTTAGACAAATTCTATATCACATCTCACCCACTATTCATACCCACATTTTAAGAAAATTCAGTTCCCCAAGAGGTAAATAATGAACATTAACTTACAACTATAATATTTGCAAGAATTGTAGTTGTAACTATGATTATGTGTCAGCATAAACTGTTAATGTGTCTTTGGTCATATATATGAGTCAAGTAATTATATAAGGAATTCACTTGAATTTTTGGTTATTGTCAGGTGTTGAAGAAAGAAGGAGAGTTGCCCTGCATCGTCGCAAGTATTATGTCCCGGGCCCAAACTATCTGTGGCACATAGATGGCAACCACAAACTAATCAGGTACAGTATTAATTGTGTGTGAAATATAGTATTAAATATTGATCATATAACTTATATTTTTAAATAACCTATAGCAGATATTTTGATGTACTGACAATATGTTACCCACTGTGAATGTATGCAATGACCATATGCTCCTTTTTCAAAGTAATGGCCATGTTGTCCTTTTTGGACGTAATGTACTCCTGGTGGGACTTATTTGCTGGCCATATTTTTATGTTCAGAGGGATTGGTCATGTTCTCCTGTTTTGAGGTACTGACCATCAAGTTGTTTTTCTCCTTATAGTGACTGATCATGTTCTGGTGATCGGAGGAATTAACTGACAATGTTTTCCCGTTTTGGGTACATACATGTATATTTCCATTAATTTTGACACAGTAAATAGTGAATCTATGTGTGTTTAAACCAGCGTTGCCAGAGCTTGGGATTTTTTTCCAAGATCTTGGGAATTTGCTACTTGTCTTAGGAACTTGGGAAAATTCTATTCATTTCCCATTCAAGCCAATTTATGTCTGCACAGCCTGGAAACAAACACCCCATACAGTCATAGCCACTTTTAATGACTAACATTTTACTGCCCTCTACTTTAAGCCCAGATTATTCATTATTCTGGTCATATCGTGCACTGCTATTGTTCTACTGTAGCTGCATTTCAACATGTTCTTGTTTTGTAAAGATCACATGCAGCTAGGTGTAATCCGTACACTTTTTGGATTACATGTAGGCTCCAAGAAATGCAGTTTGATGTATAATATCTTGGGAAAAAGCCTCAATGCCTCAAAAACAAAAGCCAAAAAGATGATTGTGTATTTAATATATTTATACATGTATACTATTTATACATTGTCTCTCCCTCTGTCAGTATTGTTTGCAATTTAAAATAATCTGGGTGAAATTTTCTTTCTAACAACCACTGACTGTAAGCCTCAGCTGATTTTCAGCCAAGTTGGTGGTAGTCAATGGCCATTTTAGTTACCCGTTTTTGGTGGTTCCTAGCTTGCAGAGGTTGATAGGAATTTATGAATTCATGATGGCGTGTGTGAGTGTGTATCAGATCAGTGCTTTGCTTGTTCAATTTAATAAGGCCTCACCTTTCTAGATTGAGTTCGTATTTGGTATGTAGGTTCCTCATAATGAGTACAAGATACCTAGATCGTTTTTTATGCTGGTCAGAGGTCCAACTCTAAAAACGTTGTAAACAGCATGTATGAAGTGCAACTTTCTCAAGGATATAGTGACAGCAATTAAATGTAATCTACTTGGTAAATATTGGATGAATGGTCATTATAAGTGCCACTGTACAATGTGGTTCATAGTGATCCTTTGATACATTGACCACCATGGTGTAATGTAGTTTATATTGAAGAAACTAAAACATGAGGCTGATACCATTGGGATAAGTAAACCTTGGGGTAAAAGAAAGTGGATTTTCCAGAAGATATATTTAATAATTTATATTTTTATTTACATTTTGGAATATTTTTGCTATCCATGAAAGCAAGTAACTGAGCCTTAGCATTCAAACTGCCAAGTCATGGTTCTGAGAAATGTTCTTTATGATGGACAAAATTTTAATATCTGCCCCAATGTTTATCACTGATTCAGTCACTGTAGTTTGCACCACCACTTTCATCCCAACACTACTTGCCATTCTGATTTGAAATTTGACTAAGTAAATTCTTTACCATTCATATTGTAGATGGAGATTTGTAATTCATGGTGGTATGGATGGCTTCAGCAGAGTACCAGTATTCCTGAAGTGCTCCACAAACAACAAAGCAGAGACCATGTTACAGGCCTTTAAAGAAGGTGTTTTGGACTTTGGTTTGCCACAAAAGGTGAGATCAGACAAAGGAGGAGAAAATACCCTTGTCTGTTCTTTCATGTTGCAGCATCCTCTGCGTGGACCCGACAACAATCCCTTTATGACTGGTCGGAGCGTCCACAACCAACGTATAGAGCGGTTTTGGCGGGATCTGTTTACAGTAAGTAAAAAAACATGTAACTCACATCATTATTGATAAGGATGACACACATGTACCCACATATTGTAAAGTGTGTATATAGCTAGCTGGACAGCTGTAGTGAGATATAAGTTTAATAATTTCTAATCATTTTTGTGTAAGCATCTAGACCCAGTTTCAACTGTTACCATATCACAAAAACAGACTTACGGATGTAGAGATACTGAACAATTAAGCCCCGACTACTCGTCAATATTCATTCCTTCACCAAAAGTAGCGAAATTATGTAGTTATTAATATGGACCTATAGGGGGTGGGGGCAGCACACTGCCCCAAATTTTTGGAAAGACCAAGAATGGGGCAGACTACTGATAAATTTGTTGTATTCAATAAATTTGTTGTATTCAATAAAAAAAAATATACAGTGAATTGCATTGTCTGCCAGAGTTTGTTTTGTCGGAATTTGCTGATTTGAACTAGGCTGTCTCATCGCACACACACGAACACACATACACATCGCGTCATTAAGAATTCACCCACTGGATCCACCCTTGCAAAAGAAAAAACTACCCCTGGTTTTAGCATCTCCCATGTTCTGTAAGAAAATAAAGAAGAAAAAATAACGTGGTTGCATGGCGTAATTTTCACTTTTTTTGTGTGGAAAGTCAGAAACGATACATTTCATGACAAAACAGATACTACAATTCATATATTCATTAAAAATAAAGGTGAATCCTTTTGTTGTTTAGATGCAACTTGCAAGACATGGGATCATTTCAAGCGATCTAGAGGTACCCTTTTTTCAAAAATTTCCATGCTCCGCGCCAATCGATGCTGGCGCTCCGCTTAGATAGTAACAATACATGATTCGGGCAGCATTTCAAAATTTGGGCAAGAATAGTTCTGCCCCCCCCCCAAAAAAATGGAAATGGCCCGTATGCCTATGTTGTTGGGGGATGTCACTTGGGGTCAATGGTAGTCAAAAGGTCAAATCCTAGAAAATGTTTCTCTCCACAGGGATTTCCTTAGATTTTTACCAATGTTGGTTACAATAACAAGCAAGATGTTGTACCTAGTTGGGTGTACAAGGATAAGCCATTGAAGATCATTTGTAGTCACCCAAGGTCAAATATTATTGGTCATTTGTAAAAGTTGGAAATTGCTACTTCCTCAAGGAACTTCAACCAATTTTGATAAGAGGTGGTAGAAATCATCAGTTAGTGGTGAGGACCAAAATATATACTTTGGGGAGTATATAAAAATTATAAACCCCATATGTTTTTGTATGAGGTCAAAGTTCATTTTAGGTCAACAGTGGTTAAACACTGAACACTTTGTAACAAGGCTAATTATGTGGATTAATACTTTGATAAATCTTATACATGGTATATACGCTTTTATGTGAAGCTGTTTTACCTGAAGCTCATAATTGATTTGTAGATGGAAGGTAAAAATAAACCCACCAACTTTCCATAAGGAAAAACGTTATTTGATTAGAAAGGTGATCATATGTTGACAAGGCTACCATGTATAGTTTATGTAACCACTTGAAGAGACAAGGAATCACCAAACCTTTCTGGTGTTCTGGTGTAAACAAGGTTTATAGCTTGACCACATTCCATCCAATTAAATGAATCACCAGTGTATATTTCCTTTTAATTTTTTAGGGATGCACCTCTTCATTTTATAATCTTTTTTATAAAATGGAAGATATGAATGTCTTGGACTGTGCTCATGAGCTGGATTTAGCTGCCATGCACCATGTCTTTTTACCCATTTTGCAAGACCGCTTGGAGATGTTTCGCCAAAGTTTCATGCGGCACAAAATTCGCACAGAAAACAACAAGACACCACTCCAGTTATGGCAAACGCCAGTGGATGATGGCTATCCAATTGATATTTCAACTGAGGTATGATCATTTAATTGGGGGTTAATCAATGGTCTGCAATAATTATCACAGTATAATCCATGAGTAGGGGTTAAATGCAAGAGGATGCAGCCCCAGTGCATCCAGTGATCACATTAAACATTGTAGACTGTTGATCAAGCACTCTAAAAGGACAAAACAAAGTCATCATGGCTATTATATTAAATGACATTGCACAGCGAATTTAACAACCCATTGCTTAAAAAATCTAACACAATTGCTAATTAACAATTTCGTGTACACAACTTTACATGCAAATAGATGAGAATTTATAACATCATAATAATTATAGTTAGTATGTGCATTGATTGTGTGAACAACAATCGCAACTTTTTGAAGTTTTGAAACTATAAATGGAATTCTTACTGTTTGGTCTGTATGTATACCAACAAATGCAATCGCTAAAAGACACACTAACAAGGTTGTTATACACACATTTTGTAAGGGTCATTGGGGGTCAACAATTGTCAAAAATCCAGCAGTGCAAATTTGAATGGATATGTTGGTTGTGCTTAGTAAATAGATGAATTCTATTGAATGTTCCGGGGTCAAAGGTCAAATCAAGAGTCAAATACTGAAAACCTTGTAATTGGATTAACTAAGCAATGCAAACTTGGATGAATATTATACTTTATATGTATGTAGGTTGCCCATAGTGAGTAGATAAATCTTATTGATTTTTCAAGGGACAGAGGTCATTTGAGGTCAATATGGGTCAAACACTACATACCTTGACTTTTAGACTGCCATATTTTGTTGGAGATCAAAGGTAATTTAAGATCAACAAGGGTAAAACCTGCCTAATCCTCAGTAGTAATTTACACTTTGGTTGTAGGTTTTCCGTAGTAGGTGGATGTACACAATTGGATGTGGTATGGGATAAAGGTTATTTGAGGTCAATAAGGGTCAAAACTATAAACCTTGTAAATCTCAAAAATTCAGATATGCATTATTTGCCTTTCTGATATGAAGATTGGCTTTGAGTTGGTGAACTTACTTCAAAAACGTCAAACACTGCCAATTTTTTATCAAGCTAATGCAGCAGTTCAAACTTGGATTAATTTCAGTTTTAGCATGTAGACTGCCCAGTGGTGATTAGTGACAGGCTCATACCAATTAGTTGGTGGCTGGTGCATCACGGAATACAGCTCATCATTCCACCATTTCCCTTTTATATGTCACTACGAACTTACAGAAGAACTGAACCCTGAACTTTTGATATCATAGTCTTGGACTTGTCAAATTTAAAGAAAACCTCTGGGCAGATAGAAAGTTGACAATAATTTGTGGATGGGACAACTGCACTGAGGGTTAGTTAGCTCTGACTTCACTGGGGGGGGGGGGACATGTTCAATTGAATGAAGGGGATTAGGGGCAATGGGAGGGGCTAGATAATGGAACTTGTTAGTTGTTGCAGGGCATAATTATAACTATATTTAATAGCTGCTTTAAATGCCCCCCCCCTCATCCACTCCAAATTGTGTTAGTTCAAGGGACTGAACCATTGCAGCAAGAAAACCAGCACTTTTCTT
>JAODAF010652860.1:0-20054 GCA_027574765.1 Molpadia intermedia
TTAAATTTAATACAAACCTTGCTCATTGTCGATTGTCACTGTCTACAATGCTGAGTAAACCGGAGATCAGGTTAGTTAATATAAAGTGTAATTATTCTCATCCTGCCATTACTGCAGCTAATGGTTCAAAGTGCAAATCAATATTTTCAGTGGTTAGCGATAAGTATTCTCCTCAATAGTATAAAAACGAACATAGTAATAAATACATTTTTGGTTCCTTGCTGAAAGCAAAAGGAACCTATGTATTCAACTTTGCGTGTGTGTGTATGTGTGTCAGTGTGTGTGACGCTTTGTCTTGTATACACGATAACTCAATAATGGAATGACAGTTGTTTATCATAATTAGTTTGTGGATGCACCATAATGAATATTAATGAGGTTATGGGGTCGAAGGTCCAAATCTTCAAATGCCAATAAATTGACAACCGAATGTCACAATTTGTTCAAAGTTGGTATGAAGTTATTCATTGAGAGCGGGTTACTTGATGATATGTGTTAAATTTGATATCATGCATATTTATGAGGGGCGGAACTTTGATGAAAATAGATTTATACATGATAACTCAATAAAGGAATGACAGCTGTGCATCATACTTAGTGTGTGGATGCACCTTAATGAGCAGATGAATCCTATTGTTTTTGGTGCTTGTGTCATGAATATTAATGAGGTCACAAGACTGTGAATGACAAATTTGAAAAGCCCATAACTGAAAGTCAGAATTTATTCATACTTTGAGCTATCATACAATTTTACATTATAATACGGTACTGGTAAAATAGGATACTGCTAAGAAGTGGCTTGTATACACTGTTAAACAAAAATACCCAATATTTTTGCTATGCAGCAAGGAACCACACAATACTGCGTATTCTGGTTTTACAATCAAAAACTAATAAAACATACTCATATTGAAAGTCCTTGTATTCGTATGTAAGGCTGGTCGTGATGACGTCATATTGACCGTTTGGCAGAAAACAAACTAGAATGTAGGCACCCACTATTTACTAGTTTGTGCCAAAAACACGCGACCACGGTAAAAGCCCTGATGAGCTGCCTGCCCCGTATGTTTCTATAGGGTGTACCATTAGTAGACTTAATAAACTTATGGCCTGCGTTAATTGAAAACAACCTATTTGCGTTGTAATTGACCAAAGGCAAATATTGATTATTTTTTAGTAAAATGAGAAAAAACAACACCTGAATTAAGTATCGTCGGTATACAGAACCGAGGAACTGAACCGTTTGTGAAGACAGAGGTCAATTTTGTACTTATTCGACAAGATTTCACTACCCTTAGGAAGTTTAACACATTCTGTTATCAAATCATGAAAGAAGATTTTGTTTAATTATTTCTTCTTTACATTTTCTCCAGGTTCTTGATAGTGCCTCCACGTTATTTGTTTAGTATAAGCTTATTCTTACTATAAATGAAAATTTATATATTTTGGTATATATTGTTGTTATTAATAATACATATTGTATTGCACTAATTAATTATTGAAGGAGACTTCTAAATTACTTAACCGAATTTCACAAGTGACATAATTACATATAAGTCAATTGTTATACTTGTGTTAATTATATTGTGATATGTAAGTCTTTTAATTAGTTTATAATACTATATTGAACTAAAACTACTTTTAAGCTTAAATGAATGAATTAAATTAATTAACAGAAGTAATTAACTGAATTCTAATAGTGACATAAGACCCCTGTTAATTATAAGATTATTCTGTAAGTTAAAGTTTAAAAAGCCTATTCATTTGAAACTAAAGCCACTTTTAATCGTTAATGAATTCACTAAATGAATTAACTATATGAATTAAATAAATTAAGTAATTGAATTCTACCAATGACTTTGGAA
This sequence comes from Molpadia intermedia, assembly GCA_027574765.1. Lineage (NCBI taxonomy): Eukaryota > Metazoa > Echinodermata > Holothuroidea > Molpadida > Molpadiidae > Molpadia > Molpadia intermedia. Next base: position 1,866 of record JAODAF010652860.1, read on the forward strand.
GCTGGGAATTTATTTAATCTTTCCGTACGACGACACTATATTGCCAAGTTATGGTTTAAAATGATCTCGACTTTTATACTTCGCGCATAATATATCAGAGTTACAGAAATAATCGGTCAGTGTCTATCTACCACATATGTTTTCTCTTTGCATCAGTCGATCTTGGATCATTTATCTTCTTTTAAAAAATATTAAAAAACGTAAAAACTTGTTTATTTCATCAAAATATTTACTGTAAGCAAACAATCCATTCAATCCTACTTCAAACGTAGAATAGGCTATACCTGTACATATGGCACGATGTGCAGATTGAAATTTATAGGAATAAAGTGTACCAAGCAGTCAACACTGCGTCTTTAAAACCCGCTTATGTCATTTGGGAATACAGATTGGTATTTACACTTATACACGCGCATATATAGCATATATACTTACTGCCGGAGTGACGTCACGGAGACCTGACATGGGGATGGGGAGACTCATTATGTCCCTTGATTTCATCCATATAATAAAAGCGAATATTATAATATGGTAAATAGTGCACTTAAATCCTAATGACGATGGGGTAGAGGTGTTGTAACTGCAATACTATTTACGGTAACACAGTAATGTTATACGCTTCACACAATGCCAACCAAAAATGATCAATCTTACTTCTAAAAGACGAAGATCAGAAGTAAATTCATTCATATATTACCTATGATCGACAGAGCGATCGGATGTATTGCATGCATCACAAAAAAATATATCAGTGTGTCAAATATACTACAGCTCGACTATGACGTTATATAGCCTACACACTAATTAGGAGATGTATACAAGGGTACCCGGTCTTTTCAGGCCGTAACATTGGGTCGACGGTCGGCCGGAAATATACAAATAGCATGGTCCGACGCGGCATCCGTAGGCGGTTGATCACGTGGTAGCAATCACTGAAAGTCCTTGTCGGCCTGCTCGAAATTCCGTGCTACTACTTTAAGTTTCGAGCCTGCGTGAACACTGTAAACACACTGAAACGAATTGCTACAGGGAGGTTTAAGGTTTTGACCAAATTTCTGCAACAAAGCTTGTAAATAAACAAAGGTGTTTTATAAACAGCGTTTTCTCTGTGTAAAGATTCAGCAGACTGTCAGGGTTGTTCAGTTTGCAATACCTTATTTCTTACACGAACCTATATATTTGACATTATATAACATTTCATATATTTTTTTACAATTGGAGAAATGTCATCTAAAAATTAAAAGTGATCTGATTTAGCATAGTAACGCAGACAGAGGGTTCAGCATTTTAAAAAATAACGCAGATTCATTTTGGATAACATTTATTACATAAAATTTTAGATTACGCTCGAATGATATCACCCCATATCGACATCACACATGAGCCCATGCAATTTCATGACAATCCATTAAACGTTTACATTTGCAGAAGTAAACATTCTGTATTATATTACCTAAATCTTAAAAATACATAATGTAACATTTTATTAAAACAGTAAACATCAGCTGTTGATAATAACTATGATTTCCCATACCAATCAATATAATTATGATATACTGCTTACTAACTACACCATCAACGGTTATTGAGCCTGTAAGCTCGTCGTTGCATATTATAATGATACAGTGTGCGCGTCTTCTACAAGACCTATGAAATTTGCCGAAAGTGCTATTGTATACAAAAGAGCATTTGATTGGACGAAAGAACTGTTTGATGGGCTGGACATGCACGCACGAGTTAACGTTGTCATGGTGTATTGACATTTCTATCCTCACTTCCTAAATTTGGTGTACTTAATAAAAATTAATCTAATACTTGTCTGAAAATCAATTCATTCAAACTGGTAGTTTGTAAGACATGCTCTTAAATCGCGCTGTTGCTTGCTATAATTGGTTCTTCATCATTAAATTTGTCTTCAGCTGATGTTCACAATCAAGCGATGGTTCTTTAGGTTTGTAAGTGTAGCATGAAGAAGTGTCATATTAAAGACGTATAATTATCATCGACAGTAACTGTATATGTCATTGTGGCTACTACCGGAAGTGGTCTTAGACGCTATTAATATATCTCGCCACTCCACGCAGATGCTATTTCAACTGTGACTGTTACTTGGAATACACCATAAGTAAAAGGAAATACGTGGATAAGTCGCTTGCAGGTAAGATCTATATTTTCGCTTTCTTAAAAGTTTGCTTAATTGTTGTTGCAACGGAGAGAGTATTCTACAAAAACTATATCAACTATAATATGACCGTGGGTTATGTGGTTTTGATTGTCATCTACTAAACTCAACTAGATATATACATTTAGAAATATAACTTGACACATATATGAGGCAGAAGTGCTTCTATTTTGGAAACTTTTTTCCGGGAGAAATAATTCTCAGGGTGATCATCTGTCAATGAAAATCAATACGAATGTTTCAATTATTTAAATCAAAATTGCCTAAGGCGTAAATCTAAGGTATGTATTTAAACAATATACGAAGTACCGGTATACTTAAAATTATGTAAACTAAAGAATATAGAACACTGATTATCATTTTATAAAATATGGTATTTACTGAGCAATGAGGTGTGGCTCTTGTAATCCCTTGTCCAATGATATTACGCACGATGCATGTTTATTAAGTCATAAAGTAAAATAATAATATTTATTGACATATCAATAGTTCTCAAAGGTCCGAGTAGGACATTGTTGTAAATATCTGTAAATGCATTAACGCTATGGTTCATTCATGTTGGAAAACAGTACATGACACAGATGCCCTTTCAAAAAAAATATACCCATCTACGCGCTTAAGACGAATTTTAGTATGAGTACAATCTTATAAGCAGGCTTCAGAATTTCAGCAGCGGCTAATTGTAGTCTTATCTTTAAAATATACATGTCGTTAATTCAATCGATAGTGTACTATAGAAAATTACTACCACCTGTGTATCATGTCCTTACAAAATAAGAAAAATGATTGACACCACTTTTGTAGCAAAAAACCTATATGCAGAACAGTATCGACCCATAGTATACGTTATGTTTATATACTGTCCTTTCATTCTACGTGGTATATTGTAGTTTTTACAACCGTTTATAAGTTTCTAGCGTGAATTGTGGGCGTAAGAATGTTTTTGGACATTTGGATATTATCGTGCAAATTTTGTAAGAAATAAGCTCTGAACCATGGTTTAAGGCAATTGATTCAGACATTTGATTCAGTATTTTAATTTCCTTATTCTACTTTCGTATGCTTTATCTATATTGGATTCATTGTAATCATCGCACTGCTGCGCGGATTTTACAACATATTAAATATTTAATTGTATATAAAGCATTAATTACAAACGATATATGTCTTTTATATATATTTCTGCCTATTTAATGATTGGTATAGCTTGCAAATATAACTTATATCATTACTTAGAGTTATGGCAGATATTTAAGGAAAGTTATACTTTTATAAGGTTATTTACCAAAGGGAAGCAAATGTCCAACATAAATAAACGTACCCATGACGTGTAAATATGTAATAATGCCTCAGGATAAACATATAAATCATAGTAAAATGGCAGGATATATCTGTTCTTGCTGTAACTGGACAAGGTATGAAAATTTTGGAATTGGGTGACCAAAATGTCAGCACTGTGTAAGATGTTACCCAAAGGAAACATGCCAAAAGTCCAACATAAATAAACGTATCCTGCAAATGGAAGTATGAAATAATTCCTCAAGGTAAATCATAGTTATATCTGGTATTGTTGTAAGTGGGCAAGTTATTGACATTTGGGTAAGAAAAACGTCAGCACGGCGATGTAAGATGTGTAACTAACATACTCTGTAATAATGTAACTTGGTGCTTCCGAGAGGCTTCTTCATTCCCGTCTATTGGACCCATCATGGTGCAATTCAACTAGAAATTGCATTGATGAATGTAAAGTGAAATAAATTTCCACTCTGGAACCACTTTGGAATCTGAAATATTGATGAAGATATGTAACCACTAGTACAGCAGTTTCCCAGTGTGGTAATTAGGTCAACCGTATTAGACCACATATTGACGATGATCGAAGATCAAAGGGATGCCGTAGGACAAGCAATCAAGTGTAACGAGATCAGAATATTCCTCATCGATAAAAATACTTCTTCCGAAAATTAAAAACCATCGAATTAATTATAGATAATAATATAGGGAATATGGATATGGTTTAGGGACGTGTGGCATAACCATGAAGATATTGAAGAATAAATTAACTTATACGGAGTCAAGTGGTGCATAGAGTGAATATAGTTAGGGTTCTAGGGAGTTTGGGAATATAGATGAATCTGTTTTAAGGGACATTCAGGTGAGATAATAAATGTATTGAATTCAGAAATATCACTTTGTCTATAGAATAAAAAGTTTTTGCCATGAACAATATAAAATATGGAATTCTTTTTATGAAATGGTAGAGGTAAAATAACATGTTAAAGTGACGGGTTTATTACATTATATAGATTACCCAGAAAGTTTCGAATGAAGGTAGAATATAACAAATACAGTTGAAAAGGTTGGTAGGAAATTATTAGATCAGGCGGCTCTCACCCAGGGTTATATCATATACCATGTATGTTGATTCATCTGTAGAATTGGTGTGTGTGTGTGTGTCTAAGCCTAAACATCTGCAGGCGTTCTTAAATGTGTAAAAGAATCTCCTTAATTTGCAAACTGCTTACAAATATTGACAATAATTTATTATTTTTAAAGTATGGGGTTGTTCCGAAAATTGGAAAATGCCGAAAGTTGTTCTAACTATTTGAACAAAATATTAGTTATTTTTTATTAATGACCGTTCAGTTTATGTATTTCATGTCTTAGTAACTATGTCCCATGTATTCCTCCGTAATTACAACATATTATTCAAAGATAAATTTGATGTTCAGTTCAGGGATATCAACCCCAACAAGCCCAGCAGCTATTATTAGTCACACAAACTGCTGATAGCAGATTTGATTTGCGTATTCTTAGATGTGTCTAAAGCCTTCGATGCATTTCACGACAACATTCTTTGTATAAGTTCCCAAACAACGATATTTGAGTTAAGTTGACCAACGATAGTTACTTCTATGTTTGTAATAATAATTTAACCACACTTTGAAATGTAATATATAGAGACTTTTATTGTAATTACCAACTTGGTTATATGTGTATAAACCATTATACTTCCTTTCACAACATTAAGTAAGTCCATTTTTAGTTTCGGTAATGTCACTGCTGTGAATAAACAATAATGAATATATGCAATGTTATGAACATTGTTCATAATCAAAGAATGTATACTTTCAGTACAGTTGATGATAACACCGTTATGTTACCATATACGATTATTAAGTAGGTAAACACTCTAAATGGCGATTTGATTAAACATAGAGCGAAATTAGCGGAACAAACCTATATTCCCAACATACCTTTAGTAATATAGGTTTAGTCTGATAATCGCGCGTTAAAAGTCTTTCAGAGATGAAATGTATTTATATTACACTTAAATTCATCACGAACAAATATAGACATAAACTCTTAGAAAGCATTGACATAGAACATATGGCTCTCTCAACGACAGCTTTACAATATTATGCACTCATCAATCGTACACTTGGAGTTATACTATGCATAGTGTTTTTTAAATATGCTAAATATTAGGGTATCTAATAAAAAATCTAAGGAAGAATATTACAACTTAGCCGATATAGCTCACAGACCTAAAGTTTGATATGACTGAGTAAGAGTAACGTTAGGCAGGTTTATGTAAGAAACAAGTCTCCGAATGAGATATTTTTTTATGATCAGTGAAAAAACACTTAGATAAGTGCATAGTCTAGCTGAGGCCTAACCTATGGCATATCCTAACTCAGTGTTACGCTAAGTTTAGTCAATGTAGACTTAACTTAAAAGATTAATACGCCCTTAACCTATTGAAATTTAATACATAACACGAATAATGTGGTAAACTTTGCATTAGATTAGGCTAAATATTTTTTTTAATTATTTTTTATTCTCATTTTAATGCGACTTAACGTTAGGTCTAGACTTGTCCGACACATTTGTATTACTAACTGGTAACTGGTAACTTATTTCTCCCAGAGTTAATGTCACATATGCATGTTGTATTCATCAAGTTACATGAAATGCAAGAATCACCGTAGGCTGGTAAATCAGTAGAAATTATAGCCATATTACCTATACATCAGTATAAAAACTATAAAATGTTAATTGTACATACTGTCCAAAGCAAACTATTACATGATAGTCTTTGCATTTTGCAGTAAAATGCCTAATTCAGAATCAACACGAGAATTAAAATCGATAAATACTTAATGCTTTACATCATGTGTTGTGTAAGTTATATTTTACGGGTGTCATTCTTTTAACTATCCTAGGGATCGTAGTAGGCCTATACAAATACCATACAGTGCGTGCACGATATATTATATACACACATCTTATACAATCAAATATGGTCCGCCGTAGCCTACGTACCAGCAGCTTTTGAGGATCCGGTGGTATAGTTTATTTTAATGGAATAGCGTGTGTGTCAAGTTGCTTTATAAACACAAATGTGTTAATATCATGATTACTGTGGTATAGAGTGTAATAATGTGTATGATCGATATGAACTGGTAGAGCGTTTATACAAACGACTGAATATCAAAGAATACAGCTTGAGTGTTGTAGCAATAGGCAGATAAGTGTGGTATGTGCCTTAATAATCTCAGTACGTACCGTGGGAAACAGCGCCCTCCACATGTTTAAACCACGTGCAAACGGCAACTGGATGTGCCAAAGTATTGTGTGTCACAATTGTCTTAATAAAGGATAACTGGATGAAATATAGCAAACTGTTTCGGGCACCTTTGCAGAACAAAATTGGTAATGAAGGAATCAAATTGAACGGAAACCACCAGAATATTACGAGGTGTTGATACTTGTTTCAAAGCGAAGCTAAAAGTTTTTCAACTAAAATTTGGTTCAAGTACACATCTTCTGACTTCTAATCTGAAGAGACAGTAAATCAATTATATCAAACAATATTCCAAAACCATGCAGTGATACTAATAAATAAAGTTTATATACGGTAACATACAACGGTGGTAACAGTGTCAGCTAGCTTCAGTGTCCATCTACAGGAAAGGTTTACTGGGAATACTCGCTTACAATCGGCATCTTTTGAGTAAGCATTGGCCTTAAAATTGGGTTTAAAATTTTGCAATTATTGATCACGGACCATTCCTCCAGCCTGTGGCTGAACTCTCCGGTAGCTACTCGCAGTTTCGATGGTCCCCGTCCAACTGTAAATACGTGTGTGCATTCTTCTTGTCATAACTGAGACATTTTGGCTCACTTGTTGCATTAAAGGCTGAGGAACACAACGTCCTATTATAGAACCTCTATGAGAAGATGATATTATATATTACTAAAGATACTATATTCCTATACACTAGAAGAAGGAAGATGTAGCCTTCCGAAACGACGTGTCTTTTACTTATCTTTTCAACCGTGTGTCAGGATACCTAGAGTGTATTACTTTTGCTCTTTATATTATTAATAATATATATTATTATATTATATATAACAATAATATTAATATATATCTTATTAAATGTCGAAGTATACGGCATTTAAGGCGAATTTCGTCAGAACTAGGACGCCGCGCAAATTATTATTATTTCTGCCACATCGTGTTAGTTATTGATTGCTACTCAAATCATGTGTCTCGGTGCCAGGTGTCGTTCTATTCTCGCAATGCTATTTGAGTGGATAAAAGTTGGTGTGTATCTTGAGATAGCGTATTGATTGTTTATAGATGTGCCGTATGATGTAATTTCAAATTTCAATATGTTTCTAGCATGGGGGGGGGGGGGGGTTAACTTGTGCTTTAACCATTTCTGGGATTTTTGGCCTACGTCGGCCGGTAACTAAACGGGTGTTCGGCCAGCGTTTAGACCACTTTAAAAGCAATAACTTTAATACATTTAATGTCCGTTGGTATCAGTTTCATGCAGTTGTCAGTAAATAGTTAATATAAGTTGAAAGTCAGATTACAAATAAGGATTTCCTAGACGACCAGATCAACATAATAATGAACAAAGAGTAAAGTACATAAGTTTACAAATGATACGGAGGTGACTCCTATCTGAGAAACATTCCCGAATATTCCCCATATTTTATAAAGTTTTATAAGTCTTTCTAAAACCCATGAATTTTGTAGGCATGCAAACCCCCTATAGTACCTATGTTCTTCATACGTGACGTGTAGTTTGGCTCAATTATATGATGGAAAGACATTTTACAGTATGAAAGTGATGTTAACGTGTTTCTTCTCACACCAGCTCAGCATTTATAGATCATTAGGTTCATATTTTTTCACTTAGGAAGTGTAGGACTTTAGTCTTTTTAATCATAGTTCATTGGAAAATCGATCAACGCCGCCGTTTGTCGAGCCTTCAAAAGGAGTTAAATGTTTCATCAAAAGGGCTAATACGGATTTGGTTACATGCATTGTTTCAAAGTCAGATTTAGTCAAATTTGGCCTACTTTAGCTGTAATTTAAACCATGATCGATGGTACGTTGCTGGCTTAATTGATTTTATGCTGACTAAAGTTAAAAGTTACGATGCGGAAATGGCAGAAGCTAATGACAGCTACTTCAGACGCGGACAATCGAAAGCTTTCAAATTAAATCTGCTCTTGATCTGTGCGTCTTGTTGCAATGTTGGCTAAATTCCCAGTAGTGGTCAAAATGTGAAAGGGCAACTTGTTTGACTACTAGCGTGTTGGGTTCACGCATCAAAGAACGATTAATTTGAAATCCCCAACGGGTAGAGTTGAGTCACGTAGACTTTTTCGATGCTCCATTTAGTTTATTGAAATCACCAAACAAACACGATGTACTTAAAATGGGATTAGTAGGTAATTAAATGTAATAGGTTTTCATTATATTGATATTTAACAATAATATTGGCAGAGTAGCCAGTGGGTTTGTGCCGGTGGGCGTAGAGGGAGGTAGAGTAAAATGTTACATCGGCAAAACCGGAACGGATGAAACACGGTTGTGGGTGTATTTGCTACGCAATATTTCAATACATCAATAATTCGGCATTCTACCATCGATTCCGCGATTCTTCCGTTTTGCGAAACGCGGAAAACTGCTGTCCCTAGTATAGTGTGAAATTGCATACTTAGAGAAACGGATTGTACACCGCCTGTACGCGGCTGCAGAAAAATAAAGTTATAGTAAACATCCACCTTTTCCTGTGTTGACATTGATTACTCTACATCAACACTAACTTCATCTCTTTAAAATATGTTGATCTATGTTAATCAAGCAATCGTTACAATTTCTACCAATTACACGACACATCGTATGCTTCTTGCATTTCAATAGCAAATGCTATTGATCTTAGAACTTATCGACGTAAAATCTTATATATACCGGTAACCCATTAAGACTTTACGGCTGCGATAAAGGCAAGTACTGCAAATTGTACATGTTTGTCATGATTTGACTTTTATCAATATATGTCGATAAATAAACTTCCAAGCTAAGCGCTTTTATGTGATGTTTGCAAAGCCACTCCGTGTGCCCAAACATCCCCCTAAATAGTGGTATTTCGGTATATTCTCATATGATATAGCTCAGTGGTGTGTCCCCTGCATACAACATCATATTGTGAGTTACGTGACGTAAGTTCTCTGCCAGTGGTCTATGTCCTTAAAACCAGACGTATTCGATTGAGACGTAAGTCAGTTACATCCCATTATGTTTTTTGTTCCGCGCGCAGATTTATTTCTATGTGACATTTTCTTCAAAACAATATTTTTCTTGAACAGTATAAGCTACGGCCCGAATCTTCCATTTACATATTTATAGAAAATAACCTCTTCCTCGTCTGGGAAATACGCCCACCAGAACTTCTGTTAGTCCGGTCGCCAACTATCAATATTTATTTATGGTCTAAAAAATATGTCATTCTCGAGAGCACATGAGGTGGCTGACCTAAATAGCAAAATATGTTATTTCTTTTTTCTCATAGTCATTCATTTCTGAATCACTGCCTTTGAAACTTAAAAATGTTTTAGTATACTGGAGCATGAAAATCATTCAGGAAATTTTTTGGCGCACCCTTACTTATTTATAGGCATCTTCTTCATGTGTGAATGACAGAACTGTGTTGTTGGTTTGCTTACCGACCTATATAGCATTTCCAACTAACTAACCCTTAACAACCATATTGACAGCAGTTCAGTAACTTACTAGAGCGTATTAATCTATTAATAGAGGTGCATTTACAACATGTTTTCAACTGGTAGCCACAGGGGTAAAAACGAAGGATACAATCGTGACAGCTTCCCACTTTATCTCTCGTAATTACGTGACATGATTAACACCAAACAATATTTTCACTTTATTTAAACATTTATAGAGTGGTTCAATAAGTTTGTCTGTTTTAAGAAAATTGTACCATGTAAATAAAAAGAACCGGAAAAGTGATTACGAATGGAGAACCAACTTTATTAAGTTCGTAGGTATGATATTATGTTCGATTGAGAATGTTCTGGGCAAGTTGAATTTAATTCCGGAAATCGGGCAAGAGACACGACATTACCATGTGCCAACTATTAATGTTTTCCATGCTTTTTAAATAGGCAAAGTAGGATTATCCGAGGCAAAGTGTATGCAGAGTAACCAAGACAGGTCTATATCTGCTATCACTGTAGCATCCTTCGAATAAAGCAATGCACAAGTATGCTTGCATAGCCCTACAACCATGATGTGTACGTACAAGGTCTAGAATATAGTAGAATACAGGTTTTTCATTTCTCTAGCTAGTGATTGATATGCCGTTATGTGAACGCTACTTGAGTCATCTAATTTGCATATATATTACTACAATTAATTAATAACTCAGTAACTACAAAATTGGTTTAAATTTATTAACATTGTACAGTGTTATATATATAAGATGCAAGTCAATTTTCTACGTGTCCACTAGTTTTTACAAGCGCTAAGATTATTACTGATGTAGCCTATAGTGGAAATATATGCTGCATAAGACTATAGAAGGTGTGTTTCATGCGAAGGATTAAGCATTAAAAAGCACTTAATATAAAAGTCATTTCAAAAGTCAAATGTTCATTTTGCGCAAATCACACGTTTTCCCACATTTGAGAGAAAGAATATCGCCCAGAATAATGACGTACTTTATATAACATACGATAACACTGGGTCGACGCTCCAATATTTCGTATTCATAGAAAGGCCTGGCACAAAATTAAAGTACTCCAACGTTAAGCAGTTTCATGATTAAAAAGTACGTTACAGTAAGAGCAAATATGTATTGAAACAACATTAAAACGACAGCTGCAATTTGAATTGATTTTACCAATGAAATATCAAAGGAAATTAAAATTTATTTCTTGGATTCAACGTTACCATGTTATTATATTAGTCGATCAACAAAACCACCTGCCACATCAGCTTTAAACCATGAACCTAAAAATATAATCAACATTATACAAATGTTTGTTTCGAGAATTTAATGGTAGCTCCTATCTTGTTGTTTGTCGTTTAGTACCCAACCATATACTCATTACGTGTATATCATTAGATAAAACTGATCAGAATAGCTCATTTCAAGGGATGTAGGCATGAATCAAGTGGAATTGTGATAGAAACTTAGGTTTGTATGAGGCCATATGAACATTAAATGACATATAAAGGATAGAAAACTGGCATCTTTTCTGAAGTTTACGATGCAAAGTTGTTGTCTCGGTTAGAGGTATCACTTAGCTGCGTGACTCAATGTATCAAAAGCAGGCCGCATATTTAAAGCAAAAAGAACGGACATAAAACAAAGTGGTGGGTCATGAGTTTTATATCTCTAAATGTTCTTCTTTTAGAACCCAACAGTGACACTGCACTTACAAATTGTTTTATCCTCTGTCAATTGTTTGCTTAAGATAAGATTCATTGCAGGATATTTTGTTTTGAACCCTCATTGTGATTCATAACCTGGTTCGGATATAACTAATGTCCGAACCAGCCATATAAAATATGTGATGCGCATTTAAATACCAGGCCATATGTCCTTTATTCCCACGCTAAAAACACGCCTACTTGGTATGTGTTTTGTCAGGGAGAGACGTATATGAAAAACACCAGAAGAAGTACCTGCATAATATCTCGCGTCATTCGGCTTCCTCGCTGCATAATTCATTATATTATGATGCATTATATCGAGCAATCTGATCCTTATGTCATCAACTTCGTATTCCTTACTTGCCCGTTCTTTTATACGTATAGTGGCTGTTAGGATGTATGTTGTTATGCATCGAGTACCACGCTGAGTGGTTTCTTGACCTGGTTTCCAAAATATAAATTGAAATTAATAACCTCAATTTTTTAAATGTGAATCATAATTGACAAGAATACTCGTTTTAACTGTACGTAAATATCATATGTATAAATAATGGTTTTGACCCTCACTGTGACAATGACCATTCTGGTTAAGTATCAGTTTCCGAAAAGACTTCTTATGTACCAAATACTTGTTAAGGAAATGTACACGCTAAATATTAATGTACTTAACACGTATCAACTGTCATACTTATAGTTCGGTCTGAGTTTGACTTTTGGACATTTTTGTGTGTGAATAGTAATATTTTATGAAGCGTATTATAAAGCTATATGCACTTTGCATAGGCCTATAACAAAACGGCTTGTGTGAACTTTTGTAATAGGCGCTAATTATAATTGTTTTTAATTTTGCTAAATGTAGGCTTCTGGGTATGATTTCATGGAAAATATAAACAATCGAACATATTCAATTAGATGCAATTAGAGTGGGAAAAAGTGAGCATTCTACGAAATAATTGAATTCCATTTACGATGGTTAGTGAATTATTATTTATAAAATAGTAAAAGCGGATATTGACTCATGCTTGGTCATCCATATTAGATAAGCATATTTATAAGAGTAGTAAATTGGAACATTTTTTGAATTATAATTAATCAACATTAAGTAACGTTACTAGTATGAAGCCATTTTGCTGATTTTTGAGTTTTTGTTGTTTTTTCGGTTGGAAATATTTATGTATGTACTTATCACGTCATGCTGCTAGTTGGGTCTGACTTTGACATGTGGAAATTATTGTGTGTGAATAGAATCGTTTTATGTAGCCTGTTATAACGTTTATATAAGTTTTTTTCAACGTATACCAACGTGACAGTTTCGGTCATAAACGAAAAAAGCAGACATACATATCTTACAAGTTCACGCGGAGCTCGTAACTAGCGTCGATGCGTTTAACCATGATACTTAAGCCGACAATCGATTAAGTTTTGCACAAAACTGCTCGGTATATTGGCCAATGGTTACTAGTCTGAACAAAGGCGGGTTTACTCGCTGATTGCTAGGTGTGCCTGACATATTAGTGCCCGGCCGGCGACTGCATGAAATATTATTTTGTTTCCAATAATTCTCCAACGTAGAAATAGCAATTTGTATAAAAGTATAGTAATTCTAAGCACCATAAATTATATGTTTTCATTGTTACTTTATCCCATCCTTCCAAACAATAAAACCGTAGAAAATATAATGAATATTTATAATGGTCAGAATATATAGCCTATTCCGAGTATAAGTGAAGTCACAATGAGGCGAAAATAAATAACGGAATGTTTACATACGTCAATATAGGTTATACGTCACGATGAACAATACTTCAACGAAATCTATGTGTCATGATAGTGATGGTGCAGAACCTTCATATAGATACTAGTAGTACATGCGTAGACATATTTATGGAACTATGGGTAGGGCCACCCACAATAGTTCAACCATAACTTATCACGGAAAGAACTTTGTTTGGTGTAGCCTACTTGGGGCTTGCGATTGGTCTCGTGTCTTCTTGCACAAAGATTTCCGTTAATATACCTTAAGTTTGTAACCATAACTGGACCTATATATCTAAACGTCTAAAGGTATATTTCACAGAACATACTTTTTACAAATAGATGTAATTAGCAAACCAATCTATATTTTCCAGTCTATATTCACCATCAAGCCTTTCGCCAACAGTCATAGGTTATGCGGCTAGCCTTATAGAATCATATTGTATCTGCGGCTCTTCTATAAGAGACACAAAACCCGTTTTTCAGCTTTTTCAGGCAAATTCGCGTCCAGCAACATTTTGGTGGATAAAACTCCTCTGCGCCAGAAAATAATGCCGGAGAAATGAAGGCACCATTTTTAAAGAACTATTGCTTAATACTGGACAATTTTTGGAACAATCTAACAGACTATGACTTTCAGAGGCAATATCGTTCTTTAAGTGGTTAAAGTTTCCCTTCACTATTATCAACGTACGAACAACAACAAACAACCAATAAATCAGCCAATTCGCATAGCTGATACAGTAATTACTGTTGCACGGTTGATCACTTTCGCCAGTAACTACTGGAGTGTGTTAAAAATGTTACCCTAACCCTAACTCTAACCATAACCAGTAAGTATAGTATCCTGGTTTAACACGTGTTAAAAACGTTTAACACGTGTTAAATGTTATAAACCTTCTCCAGTAGTTAACGTAAGAGCTATGCGTATCGGGTAAATAAATATATAGCTATCGTAAGTTGTAGTGTAACGCACGTCATATCGGCTACTGGGTAAATTGATATAAACAAAATTATGTGACGTCACATGATAAACGTATAGGCCTATAGGCATACATCGTATACATAGTACCTTGAAGGGAGAAGTTGTAAAGTACACAATATTTTAAATCGGAGACAGAAACTTAACCATTAGTGAATATCACGTATTTTACTCATCAATAATTGACTCAAGCTTTTTATTATTCCACTGACCTCCACGGTTAAAAGACAAAATGCCTCATTTGAAAATCAAATGAAAAGTTTCCCATGAGAGGTGCTTACTCGTGTTCGTACATCGCGTCCTTAATCTACCTTTTACTTTGTATACGTTCGACCCGTTTGATGAGTGACATGGCAGTGATATCTTAGCGAAAAGTGCATTTGTATTAGTATAATCATCACGTATTCTGAAGTAGATTTGTTTAGTAATAATAATTATTGTGACACGAAGAATACCAGAATTGAGCAAACTATATCGCGTTGATTGTATTTTGTATTATATACTTTATATATACTTTACGATACCCCATATACCGTACCAAATTAACTATTTTTTGCCTCGACACGGTGGTGGTTGGTGTGAGGCGACGGGTGGTGGTGTTAGGTGATTCAGTAAATAATTATATGAATTTTCGCACCTCATATACAACATTTCAGTCCAGTAGAATAGAAAATCATATGATACAAATACAGCTGTAAATCTGCAAATTTCACCATTTATATCTTCATGGAAGCAAATCAGAACCTTGCGAGTTTGTATTTCGGCCAGTTTTCAAAGCCTTCAATCTACCTATAAATCGAAATTGATTTAAAGAACATATTTCTTACTATCCACATTCCGGATATGGGTAATTCTCAACTTAGTTTCATCACTCCTGTTTTCTACGGCGCTCTCTACATGCCATCAACTTTATAATCAAAATATATTATCTCGACAAGTGGACATCACGACTTTATGGTGTCGTCATTGACAAGATAACATCACACATTCATGATAAATTATCTGAAAAATCAAACATGTCATCATCGTCATTATAGTCGATGTCTTCTAGAGAGCGCCCTACTTCCTTTGTAGATCTACGAAAATAATTATTTTTATTTTATATAATCACGTTCAATTGATTAATAATCAATGTGTATAATTTATTAACGGTCCAATAAAATAGAACGATTATTAAAACTTATAAACTTCTATCGACGATATTAACAAAAAAGAGAAAATAGGTTTATTGGTGAAATCTCCTTATTAAACAAAGGCGCGCCTATGCGGTCAGCGATTCAGTCACGCGTGTGGGTCGGAAGCGCTGAATCGTATATTGTATTACAAAAAATCATTTCACTAAACTCATTATTTGGATGAATGCTTGTACTTAGATATTCACTTATGCGGACTAAATCTTTCCGGCATAGAAACATTAGATATTAATGAATGATCAAATGTAATTAATTTAGTAATATGTGAGATGATAAAATATTTGACTCTAGAGTCGCTTGTGCAGGATATATCTTGATATGATTGATGGTGATTATACTTCCAAGAATGTATGTCTTGACGTAAGTAGTGAAAGTGAGTGTTCTACGTGGAATATGATATTGTCGGTTACGTATGATGATACATACATGCATGTGTTTTTACTGACATGACCATCGTCGTGGATGGCCTTTTGTGGTTATCGTGCTACCTTTATTTCCGAGACCACTAGCAATAATCCCCGAAATCTTATTATGCAGTCTCGGTAGTTGCGCAATTAAAGTAGATCCACGAGCCATTGGTTTCCACTGCTCCGTAAACAATTCTTACTTTATTTGTGTGTTTAACATCTGGACATTTCGTGGTGTTCTTGCGGGTTTTGATAAGAATCAGTAACAGAGTAACAGTTTGAACATTGTACAATATTGCTACGTTCGAAGATGATTAGCAGGTTAGACAAAGCTAGGACTAACGTTGGTGATTTGTGTTTATAATATACAGACAAACGGACGCCGAAGTACTGATTAACATTATGCCAAACGTCATCTCAGTGAACAATGCGTGCTGTATCAATTTATGTAACTTCTGCGTTACACCTGCTGCTTTTTACTTTTCATTAGGCATGTAAACATTGCAGGCCGTACCACTATATAACAGGCCACATTGCATGTGGAATTCATATACCAATTATCAAGGGATTGGTTTAATTCTTATTATCTACAAAGTGTAAAACACAAGCTACAACCAGAAATGACCTAGGATGGGCCTCAGACGATATCACAGAGGACCTTTTAGCAATATGTCATTTGAAAAAAGAAAACGAATAAACTACATAGTGTCGCAGACAACTAACTAGTTGAGAGACCGCCTTACACTGATGATAAAAGTTGAGACAACAGATCCATAAACCTAATGTCTCGTAATGGGAATTGATCATTTCGACTATTTGCAATATTTCTTCTTAAATTGTATAGCTTGTAAGTCAATATTTGTCGAATACCCATGTGTTTATCTCCGTTTTATTCTGTATAATTCCGTTTCAATGAATATAACTATGGATGAATGGATTAATTTAAAGCTTGTATTTGTCCTGCTACATCGGTCTGTCGTGAATAGAACGCTATCGACGCTAAGTCGAATATTTAAAAAAATAATAGCATTTCAGTCACTAGTTTTACGCCATATATACAATAGATGTTTTATCAATTTGCCCGGCAGCTGACATGACGCGCGCACAAGAGGGTGTTTACGTGACGTAATAAGACTATTTTGTCAACTTCAAGTTGAGCAACGGCAAGTCATTCAAGTTGAAATAATGTTCGCGCACGTGGTTACAAGCAATGTAAATCAGTATGAGCTTATATCGGTCGAGCGACCGACTGATCGATTGACTGACTGAATACTGAGAGACATATTATGATTGATTGCCTTACTGAGTGCATGATACCTGACATACTGACGGACTGACCAACCAACTAATTGATTGACTGATTGAATAATGATAAACATACTTACTGAATGAATAAATGACTGATTGAATTACTGAATGCATAAATACCCGACACACTGAATGATGGATACTGAATGACTGACCAACCAACTGATTGACTGACTGAACAATAATAAACATACTTACTGAATGAATAAATGGCTGATTGAATTACTGAATGCATAAATAACCGGCACACTGAATGATATATACTGACTGACCGACCAACCAACTGATTGACTGACTGAACAATAATAAACATACTTACTGAATGAATAAATGACTGATTGAATTACATAATAAATTGCCGACATACTGAATGTCTGAATTATGGATACTGATTAATTGACAGACCTACTGATTGATTGACTAACTGAATAATGAGAGACCGACTTACTGAATGAATAAATGATTGACTCAATTACTGAATGCATAAATAACCGACACACTGAATGATATATACTGACTGACCAACCAACTGATTGACTGACTGAACAATAATAAACATACTTACTGAATGAATAAATGACTGATTGAATTACATA